>APFE031344032.1:3423-13514 GCA_000404065.3 Pinus taeda | reverse complement strand
TATTTATAGTATTCTAGAGGAGGTTATTCAGTTCCAACATCAATGGGATACTCCCTCTTTTGGATGGGGTAGCGCCTCTCTTGATGGGATAAGCTCCTCTATCATAGGGGTGCATGAACCATCTGGAGGCGCTCAATACACGTCAAGAACTCTTCTAGAAGGCTCTAGAAGTGACCACAAGTAACTTTTAAAAGATGAAACTTGCGCCTTTTGACCTTTACAGGGGTACGCACCCAACCTTTGGCTTACAGAGCGTACAAGTACGTAGGTACAGTGTATTTGGAGTGCGTACACGCAGGCAAGGTAGAGAGAACCTGCATACCCAGAGATAAACATGTTTTTAAGTGACTTTCTCTCTTTTTGAAGTTTTGACATGGAGAGCAGAGGTATGGGGCTTGACAAGGAGGACAATATGGCTATTGATGGGGCCATATAAACTGCAGATAGTCATGGTGACAAATTTCAGTGTAACAGCAGCCTTTTTTAGTCTAGCAATTTAGAATTTTGCCAATTCCAATCTCTTTTTCAAGTCTTCTTCATTACCTTCTTCTTGAGTGGCAACTTTTTCCTTTATCCTTTCTTTCATGAGGTCGTGTCACCTCTCCTGTTTCATCTGCTCTTGGCGACACCTCCTGTACTTGTTTGAAGTTCCTCGTTATGGGTCTCCTGGGCTTAGAAACAAATTGATCATCTTGATCATCAAACTTGAGTTTCTTTGAGGCTTTTACCTTCTTAGCCTTCTCTTTTCCTGCCTGTATCAAATCAGCTTGAACTAGTGGGGACTCTTCAATGTCAATTGCTTGCAATAAATCATTTAAGTCTCCCTTTGAAACATGGTTTTCTTCAATAGCCACTGACTTACCTTTTTCTTTTGCCACCTGGCTCCTAGTCCTTCTTCTTTGAACTCTTTCACCTGTGCTTGATTCATGTGCAGTTTCTTTATCCTGATTTTTCTCTTTACAGGACTGCTAGGGTGTATCCTGGATGGTCAGTGGCCTGGTGGATTCACTTACTTGTTTCCTTGCCTTTAACTTTGAAAACCTTTTGGCTCTTGTTTCTGCTTGAGGATCGGTTGTTGTTGAAAGATATTTTGTAGCTTGAGGGCTGAGACTGGTCTTGCTCTTGAAACCAGAAAGGAATATGAATGTGTTCCAATCTCTGCCTACCCTCTAAAGTTCATGCAGGGCAATCAACTTAATCAGGCCATGGTGGAACAATGAAGTCTCACAGGCTTCTTTTCTTAGTTGCACCTTGTCACACATTTTACTTAAGCTGCGGAATAAGTAAAAAGGTAGATCAATAGATGCCTTCCCTGAGAAATGCAATAGAAGTTTAAAATTGTACGAATACACTTTGTTATATCTCCCTTCACAGGTCAAGTACTTCTGTATATAGGTGAGAAAATGTGCGTATGATTCTTTGACATAACTTCTAGGGACATACTTGCTCAAATCTGAGTTAATGAATTCCTGTTTTATAAATTCTTTGCATGGGTTCATGTCAAATTTGAAATCCTTGAACCAATTTTCTTGCCCTCTTGGAATCTCCGTAATTGTGGATATCATGTCTGGTAAGACTTGCAATTCCAGCATACCAACCTTTGAATTTAGTCCTGTAAAATTCAGGGCAAATTCCTTAGTAACTTGTGCATGACCCCCCTGTAGCTTCTTGCAAAAATTCCAACATCCATCTTGTTTAAATGCCTTCTCAACTTCTCTGTTCTTCAAGGTTATGTCTAAACATTTAGGCTCATTTCTCAAGCATTTGCCTGATCTGTTGTCTTTCCTTTCTTCCAATCCCTCCATGAAGATTCAGTGAAATGGAGGTTGAAAATGCTAGCGCTGCTCAAACTCCAAACTCTATCTTGCTTGAATGGTTGCCTCTCTTGATAGCTGCCTCACTTGATCACGATGTTTTCAAATTGAAATCTTGTAGATTTGTTTCTCATGCAAGGCCTACAATCATCATTAAAATTGTACATACCTGACTTTCCTTGGAACTTGTATTCCGTGTGTGCTAACGTACCTAGTGGTTGTAATAATGGAAATAAATGGTTAGACATGATATGTGGAGTGTATAAATTGACAATGAATGACGCAACTATAGATTAACTTGACAGATTTGACAGTTAGGAAAGATTCATTGCGGAATGCACGAATCTCCGATTTCACAGCGCGGTCAGTGTAAATTTTGAATTATGCACTGCGAAATCACCTAAAACGCATCGTGCTGCGGAAAAACCTAAAGGACCTTTGCGCTGTGAAACTGTTTAAAAGGATTTATGCGCTACGAAATCACCTAAAAGGCTTTGTGTCACATAGTAATTTTTAAATCAAACTGACACATGGCTATGAGTTTGGTGATGAATGAGAATGACCAGTGATGAATGAGAATACATACTTGACTCAAGACCCCCTAAGACTCAGACTCTAAGGAAAAACAAAATAAAACTTAGACTAACACCGACCTTTATCATCAAGCTAGTATGAGAAATTTTAGCATTAGAATTCTTAAGTGATAACAAGCCCTATGCTTAGGACTGTAAAAGACATCTAATGGTGGTATTTCTTCTATCTAGAAAACAATTTCATCCGATGGATCCTTAGAAATTATCTCTACATCTTTGCTGGTGGGTAAGCCACTAGTTCCTTCAATCAAAACCGTACTTGTTTTTATGTTGTGACCAATTGTCACTTCAGGTGTACTAAAACCCTGTGAATTCTCAAGATTTCTTATAATGGAATCGAACTGTTGCCATTCTTGAAGGAGTTTAGGATCGATCTGAGTATATATATCCATGTGTTCACTGCCCTTTTCCTATTCTTTCTCCTGTTCTGGCTCTTTTCCTTTCTCAGGACTTTTTCCCATAGCTAGGGATTTGTCACCAGTTGCTGTTCAGGCTCGCTTGACTAGATTGTTGGGGTGGTAGCTAATAAGTCCAAAGGCAGAGTTTGCAACCTCTGTTCTCTGAGCCTATTAAACACTTCCAACCCTTCATCTTTATACCTGATTCTAGTCAATGTTTTTACCTGAAATAATGATTCTGCTGAGGAAAATAGGTCATCAAATTCATCCTTTTCATGATCGAACCTTGTAAGTTTGGCTTGTTCAAGAACATTATAGGCAACTTTTCTAGGATCATATTGTCTGTTGGGATGGTTGCCAGATTGAGCATTTGTATTTTTCTGCCGCCTTTTCTACGTGTTTGTAATCATGAAGGGTGTAGACACTGCATCTCAAAGGAAATGTAAGCCATACCTGTTTCTTAGAGTTTCTAAGGGTTTTGGATGTCCCTTTTGTTGTTATTTGGTAGGCCAATTCCCAAGCTAACAGCTTATCGAGCACATACAAAGGAAGTAAATGAGGTCTTGTAAGGCTACCAAAAAGCCTTATATAAGTGAACTCTTCTTCTCCGAACCAATTACCAACTATAGTCAAGTCTATCCCTGCTTCCTTGAAAATCCTTGGGGCAAGCTTATCAAAAATGGCATAATAAACAGGCAACATAAAACCATTACAAATTCTATGCAAATGATCTTTGTAGTGGGCTTTCCATAACATTTGATGATAAATATGGATTGGCTTGGGGTCCTGGGGAATCCATCTGCATCCAAGTACTGGATATTCAGAGTTAAAACATAGAGTATCGATAATATAAGCACCATAATAAAAGGCGGGAATGGTCATGGTAGTTTTGCGTGAATTTAATCTAAATTCAAGAATTGGTGTGGCCAATTTGTTGGACAAAATGTTTGCCCAATCCATCACATAACTATTGACTTCTGCTTCCATTAAAGGGACCATTTCAATGGTGAATTTAGCGGAATCATGTATTCCCCACATTCTACACATCATAGCCCCGACATAACAATAAGGAGAAGCCAATGAGTCCACTGAGTACTTACCTGATGATTCGTGTTTGTGCTTCTCAGGGTTATGTCTCCACTGCTTAATCGGGGTTGATTCTATCTCATTTTTATTCGTAAATTTCTCAAGGAAGGCTTTGTTGTACCTCTTTTCAGGTTCGGGCAAGTGGTACATTTTCCTTAGATCATCCGGCTGAAATGATCCAAAAATCCTTCCGTCAATTGTGCAAAATGTTCTATTTGAAACTGGAATTTCTTCTACCACCCATCTTACTACATCAGTGTATGGAAGAATCTTTTCTCATGCCACTATTCTGTGCAAATATGAACAGGCTAAATCTCTGAGGGATGCTTCCGATTTGTTAGTTGAGTCAGATGTGGCACTTTCTGATATCTCCTCAGGCTCCTCTACTTCAATTAAATTATAAATGCTTTCCCAACTGGTATTTTCAAGGCCGAGGCATGTAGTGTCTGAGATTAACCCTTTTTTGTTTGGCCCTAGATCCTTGGCTAGTTGCATTACTGCTGTAGGAGCCGTGGCTGCAGATTTCTTTGATTTCTTCCCCATTTGTTTCAAATTTCTTATTTGAGAGGAGTTCTAGACAAGCGTTGAGAAAAGTGTGATACAGAGAAATGCTTCTATAGACCAATATGAAAGAATTACGTCGATCAGTGGGTGAGAATGGATTAAAGTGAAATCGCCGTGGATAAAATCTACAGAAAAATCTTCCCTTCACTGCTTCATTGATTAGCCGTTTAACCTGTCAATCATGGTAAAGGAGGTTTTAAATGTCCATCACGTCATTTATAGGCAAAATGATTCATTGAAGTGTGGCTTAGATTTCTTTAATGGATAATCAGAGGTAAATCGCGAATTGGTGATTGGTAACATGAAAGGAAAGGCTTTAATATTCATTTAAAATATTTCCGATCACTGAAAGGTGATATAATGCATGCAAACCTTTTAAATACGTTTTCAAACTATGTGCCTCATTTAATGCATCGCAATCGGGGAATGGATTCGGGTCTTATTACTGTGTCAATGTGATTTCATCGATTGGCGATTGCGATATGCTTTATCACATCGGAGGATTCGAGTGCGTCTTTAATCATATGTTGACTCGTTATTGCCGATTGCCGATGGCGATACGCTTTATCGCATTGGAGACATCAAGGGGCCTATTTCATTGTGATTTGTGATTTTCCTTTCCTGATATCTGATAGCTATTACCTTTTCGGATCGGAGTGAGTTATTGTGTCTTTTATATGTTTCCCTTGTTATTGCGATATGCGATCGCTTTATCGCAATAACAAAGAACTTTATAATTTTTAAAAGACCCACTTTATTTCTATTCAAAAGGTTTTTAAAGTACTTCATTTACATTAATCCTTTTGATAAGGGTTTTTCTTATGATGGTTAATACCAATTTATTCACACATCTAAGTTTATTTTAAAAGGGACCCATTTCATATTATGATTTTGTATATAAACATTTTATGAAATGGGGGGTTGTTATACAACACAACAGGTATACATTTTTGTAAAGGTATTGACATGCTCTAAAAACCCATTTGCCCATATTTTTTAGAGGTGGCTTATTTTTGGAGAAAAATGCAAAAAAGTGGCAAAAAACTAGCACTCTGGACCATTTTTGACAGGCGCTGCGCTTTTGGAGTGACCTTGGGAGAATGGATTTGTGAAGGTCTTTGCGTGCTCCAAATTCAGAAATTCAAATTATTATGGAAACTAGACTTGATGAGCTAGTTGACCATTCTCTTAGATTTGCATTTTGGCCCCTAGAAGGCACCTAAACATCAGCACAAAGTCGGCGCTGTGCTTCTACACTTTCTGTGTTTTTATTTGGAAAATTTCACTATGTAAAATTTCTAGTTTCTAGTCTAACTTGGTCAAAGTCAAGATTCTCTATGTAATGGCACTAGTTACAAGGCTAGGTGATGTAGCCATGAATAAATGTACATCATAGGTTGTTTTTTATGTTTATTAGGCCTCATAAAAGAAGCAAACTCCTAAACAAACTCTTCATGAAGTGTTTGAGTTTCACCTTCTCACTCTCACCTGTTGGTTGAGAGAATCTTGGAGTTAGTTTCTCCACCAAGGAATTCAACTCCTGGAGATGGGAAAGTGGTCTAGGAGAGTCTATAAGTATCATTTCTCCTCATGAGAAGAGGGTTGAACTTTTGGTGAAGGAGGTTTGTGTTGTAATCATCTTTTAGCTAATACACATACAGGTTGCAGCTATTTTCAAGGAACTCTAGCCCAGTGATTTCATGGTGTTTGTACTTCATTATTTTTGTTTTCTCATGGTATAAACATCTTTGTCTACATTAGATCTTTTCCTTCTATGAATGCCTTGTGGTAAAATACTCAAAATTCTTGTTTTTTAAGCTCTGTTATCTGGTTTTCATAGTTATGTGTTTTTTCTTCCTAAGCTAATGAAATCATGTTTATTTATGCTCATTAGTTTCTTCCACTTTATATCCTCTATGCTACACTGGAATTAATCAAATTACGCCATGGCTTATAACATCTAGCTCCTTCTTATGTTTGTTCCTGCATTCCCATAGCCTAGACCTACTTGTGGCTCCAAACCCTAAGTTCAATAAATCCTTAAAAAACCAAATTTTCACAAACAAACAAACAAATACTCATATCTAGCCAAAAATTCATTTGTTTTAAAGTCACATCGTTGATAAGAGACTTAGAGAGATCCCTCTCATGTTTAGTAGGGCTAGCTACTGAGCTGAAATGGTTTGAGGTTACCCTTGTCGATTTCCTTTTCAGCCTAGGATATTGTAAGGACTAACAGTTCTTATCAATAGAAAATTTCTTATCATAAGACATAACTATCTCATCTCCACTGAAGATATTCCTCCACTAAATAAGGAATTTATGAACTCCTTCTACTATAGTAACTCAACTTGAACTTCATTTGGAAGACAGTCATCATCATACTTTTCTTGGCAACTTTCAACTTCATTCAAGACAGTTCCATAAGATGGTTTGTCTTCTACAATACCTGCATTCACACACAACTTGTCAGTTGTAAAACCACAAGACCTAATGATCTCATTTTATGATTCAATCACCAAGTCCTTCTACTGTTCCAAGTTCTTTACATGACTCATAAATATTTCAATGGTTTTCTCTTCAATCTCATCAAGTCCTTCACTTGATTTCTTGATATCCTTCCCTACTTCTTCTTGCTTTTGGCCATCCGCATGAGTCAAACTTCCTCTACTTTTAGTCCTTGCAATATGTTGAAAAGTAAAACCTTTTCCAAACTGTGTAAAGGAATTTACATGAGATCTATCTATCTCATCTTCTTTCGGGAATAGAATTTAGATTTTTCCTGTCTTCTTCCTCCTTTATGACAATATCAGCAAATTTTCCTTCTTCACATGTTTCACCTGTAAAGATACACAAATTATCAGATTTAAAATCATGTGACCCTTTGGTCTCACTTGAAGTTTCAGTCTTCATCTTCACCCAGAAATTCACCCTATTCTGGTTCACAAATGGACGCTTCCATTTCGAACTCAGCTTCTCTAAGTTCTTCCATTAGCCACTTCACTGGCCTCTGTTGTAGCCTTCTCTGTAACTTAGACCACTTCACTAGATTTTTCTTCAAGACCCAACCTAGTCTTTGGTTTTCCTAAAGTATCATCCTTAATACATTGAGTTGTTCTTTCATCTCATCAATCTCTTTGCCAAGTTCTTCTTGACTCATTCTCTTGACATTTGCCTTGGCATTCTCTTTCTTCACTTTTCTTCTGTTGTGGTCTTCCTTAGAACCTCCACTATGACTATTAGTAGTGTTGGAGAGGTAAATCCCCTCTACGGATAGAGGCGATCCCTACTAGCCTAGAATGGGTCTAGCAACAATCAACCAATGCTACTCTGCAAGTTCCTAGTTGCAATTAACAAGTGGGTAATGAACACCTACTTGGATTCCAGCGCTATGTTTGACGAAAAGATGCCGCTCTCGCTCCTTCGCTCCAGCCGGTCACAATCCTCCACTATCCTCGTGGGCGGACACCTGCACAAGCAAAGAGAAGACAAACACAATCGTAAAATCTAGTAAAAGCAACTATACATCAGTCAGAAAGGATGTAATTCACATTAACCATTCATAAGACAAATGAGAATGGAACCATAACAGTAGTCATCTATCTTTTATTAATTAGAAATAGAGAAAGGTACAACCAATGTTCTGACGCTGAGTCCTTCTCTAGAGAGTCCAGCCAGCATGTGTCATAAGCATTCACCCTTGAAGGTAGATCTCCCAAGACAAACAACTCTCTCTCTCACAAGACAACAAAGCTTCATAACCTTCCTTAAGCTCTCTAGCAATCCACACACAACACACCAAATGCCTATTAAGAGTAGCACTAATCCACTATGAATTCCTCTATGTCAAAGTCTATATGTCAAAAACTAGCTGCTCATGGCAATGGTGGAGGCTTATATAGGAGAAGGAGTCTCCATAAATAGTGAAAGGATGAGCTTATCCCCAAGAAAGGTGGGTTATTAGGTGAACAGACATGCCATAGAAAGGAAGGCAACCTTTACAAAGCCAACAACCAGGTCTGGAGTCATTTGGAAGGCTGGATGTTAGAACAAACTCGCCCAAATAGGATCAGCGCGGGTGCATAACTGGGCTGGCGCGCTGGCATCACATCTCAATAACAGAAGAGGTCTGGTCAGCGCAATTTTATACAAGCGGAGGGTGCGCTGGCTATGAAATTCGACCAGCGTGGAAAACCCGTGTGCTTCCGCGTTGGCAGCGCACCAATTACACTATCATCCGCCAGTCAGCGCGGTTATTTCAATAACAGTCGCGATGATCCAATTAACTTAGGCAAAGAGGGTTTTTGGCCATTTCAGAGAGCATGAGCATAATGGATTTGATTTCATGACACAGTAGGGAGACTGACAGGGAGACAGTGACATTTTACTATGTAACAGATACCCCCTAAAGCATGAAGCCCGAGAGAGTGGGAGGGGTGAAATGATTTACAAAACTGCTGGACCGGAACACCACCAGGAAGAACCTGCACGTAGATACCACTGATATTTCAATCACATGTAGTCTAGGCATGGGCGCAGCCATCCAAAAGACATACGAAGAAGGTCTGTGGTATGGACGCAGCCACCCAGCTGAAGAGACCATGATGATAAGAGGTATGGTCGCAGCCATCCCAAAAGAATCAGGTATGGGCGCAGCCATCCATCAATGAGTCATGTAATAATGATTCACAAAATCGCAACCTGGTCCGCAAAAGACTAGAACCAGGGTCTTGCGCTCCATCCAAACCTGAACAAAGTACAAGTCCAAACATGTGAATACAGGACGACTAGCTTGTTGTTTGATTTGTAAACTTTGGACGGAGCCTGAAGTATGGCCAGATAGCCTTCGAAACATTATTGCTTTGCATTAGTGAAGTAGATCAAAGCCACTTCAGTCAATCTCCGGTTTGGTTTACGAACTGAACAATTTGGGAGTTTGTCTTGCATGTTAGTTTTCTCTTGCTTGCCTGAGTTAATGAGCTTTCTGGGTCATTTGCTGTTTGTCTCGTTTATTGTTTGGGTCAGCAAATGCGGTTGGCGCATTTTTTTCCTTTGAAAGTCGCACCAGTTGGCGCGTTTTTTCCTTTGACAGTCGCGCCAATTCCTGAATAGCGCAAGTTGCAGATTCACAGTCACGCCAGCTCTGTGAATTTTGCCAGTTTGCTAGTTGAAAGCTCCTTAAACTCGGATTTTGGTTTTTCTATATCTTTTGCAGCTTCTGGAAGTGTGTTAGACCTTTGTGTGACTGGTTATTACTTTTATCCTTCAGTTGTTTGCTTATTTCCATCGATTTTGTATCCTAGCCCTAGAACACCTAGTGGCTTTGCATGTCGAGCCTTCTGTGGGAAATTGTGGTTTGATAATCCAGTCAACTTTTTGGTTGTTTTCTGCACTCATCTAGTGGTTGTGAAAGTTTGGTATTCTATGCTTCGAGTGATTCACTTCTAGCTTGTTTGAATTTACTCTTTTGAGAAATTCTTAATTTGATTTCCTTTGATCATTACTTGAAGGTTTGTCTCAGTCTCTTCACAATTTTTGCATCTTTTTGCTTTTGTTTTTGCAAAAAAATTTCCCCCTCATTCGCCGGGGGGGGGCTAAATTGTGTATGAGTGTTAATCACCTTTGAGTGTTTTTAT
>APFE031344020.1:0-19927 GCA_000404065.3 Pinus taeda | reverse complement strand
AGGAAGGGATGAAGTTTGTAGCTACACTATGGAACCTCCCTAAAGAATGGCCAAGGGAGTTGGAGTAGCCTTGAATTCTCGAACAAAGGGCATTACAATGGCTTAGGATTTCATTATTTATATAGAAATGGTTTTGAAGGGATTCATCCAAGAGGGATACAATCGGTTAAATTGGTAACCTATGATCAAATCCAATGAAGAAGAACTAGATTCACTTAGTAATGAAGATGAGGCACCCAAGTAATTTGGCAGGCTATGGAACCTTACCCATAGTGCCATGACATATGGGTTACTTCGGATGTATGAGGGAAATTGGGGAGGCACTATGTGCCCAACATAGGACATTGATAGATCTCATGTTGAACCCAACATTTGGAAAACCTACGATTCCACTCAACAAGAGACTTGAATGAATAGACATGTTTATCCAAGTACCTAGAATGTTGAGGCTAGGGTTATCACACTTAGTTTCAAGCATTAGTGGATTGTGCCCTAAGTGGAGGTGGGGTACCTTCAGTGATATTTGTATTTTGAATTGGTCTAATTTGTATGGTTGGAATCCTTATCTAGATAAGATGCGAGGTTGTGTAGTTTTATGGAAGGTACCTAGAATACCAAGTCAAGGACAAACAAGTGCTAAAAAATATTTATGAGTTCACAACAAAAATGTTGCATGATTAAAAACCCAGATGAAGTTTTCTAAGATGTCATGAAGGATATACTCAAAGCAATGAATTATTCCAACCTATTATTTCATATATGATGATTTGGTATGTAGATTCATGGCCACAAGTTCATTTCCATGGAAGGAAATGACAATTTAACATCTAAGCATGTTGAAAAATTATGTATTATGAGATAAGTTTATGTGCTACAAATTGTGCTTTAAGTTATGGTTTTCATTGGAATTGGTGAATTGTAGTTCATTTAGATGTTAAATAGTGTGTAGCAAGACCAATAGATCAAGAAGAATTTCATGTCCAAGTGGGAGGAGGTCATGTAGTTGCATGAACGCAAGAGTATGGAAGCAAAATATTGATGGGCCTAGTTAAGTAAAGGAAATAGAAAGGTGAGAGGATGAATTTGACTTAGAAATAATGTATAATTAAAGAATAAAAATAAAAATTATAATGGAGTTGAAAATTTATTGCATGTAAATGGGCATACTATTGTAAGACCTGGAAAGGCATGGATAACCCTAGATAATTACTGATAAAGTCTAAAGATAGACTTAGGTGGTAATGGGCATGTTGAATTATTGCATACCATTGTGATAAACTTTAACGGGGTAGGACTTGGAGGTGATTCATTCCCACTCACTTGTTTGGTTTGGTCGAATTTGGTCAAGGGAAACCCCACGTCAAGTTTCAAGGGGGGATTTTTAGGTGAGTTAGACTTAGGCGATTAGGGGCATGGTAAATTATTGAATATCATTGATTAAATTTTGACAAGGGTAGGGCTTGCAAGTGAGTAGTTCCCACTCACATGACTTGTTTAGAAGAATTTGGTCAAAGGAAACCTCAAATCAATTTTAAGCGAGGGTTGTTAGTTAAAACTTGACTATATGAAAGAGTTAAAGCCACTAGGTCAATAATGGCACTTTTTACAGTTAAAATAATTAATTCCAGTTGTTGCAATATTATCTCAGTAGTGAAATTTTCACACTCTTATCTTGGATTCGATGACCTATTCTCAAATATTATCGATCCACGAGACTACTTCTATCTTGGATTCCCAATCCTCAAGGAATAATGGTCCCAGATGCTTATCTAATCACCCATTCTCCCTACTAGTGCCTTCACTAGACATATAGTTGTTAGTCCTAGCCTAGTGCATGACACATGGAGAATATGGTGTCTTCATCACTCCCTCTAAACTAGGGAGACTTGCTCACAAGCTTCAACTTGTCTCCTTCACCAGCTATGTAACATACCCCCTGAGCCTACTTTGAGAATTACTTACTAAGATCTCATTTCTTAAGTTTCCTTCGATTAAAGTTAAGATTCAACTACTGACATATGTAATATTATTCCAACATTACAATGAAAAAATATTATTCCTGCAACTATACTCATAATCTAGCACATGAACAATCTCAAAGTAAATAAATCATAATACGACATACTCCTTCTATGCTTTATTGGATCCATGATGTGGACTTTTAGATTCATTTAAATAAGATTTATATATATCAAATCAACCTTAAGTCATAATTGACAATTTGGATAAAGGAATTAGTCATAACATGCAACAAATAAAATTATTTACTCACTCCACATAGGAATAATGGAACACTATCTTGAATCTACTACAACTAGCATGGCCATGAATCATGATCATATTCCTACAAGTTTGGTGAAAATTTTTATCGCATAACTCTTATACAATATGCAGGAATAGCTAAACAAGCCTCATTGAATGAAATTCCAATGACAAATAATGCATGGTATAGATAACCTGAACCATAGACTATACAATTAGAAGCATTATTCCATAAATTTTCTGCATTAATCAATGTCTCATGCATAGATATTTGTGAACTTAAAACAAATATATAACATAAGGTTAGAGGTGTACTATGTTCCTTCACTAAATTTAATGATGATCGAATTTAGATTCAATAGATATCCCACACATCCGTATTTGATCATATTATAAACAAAGTTAGTAGAGGAAATTCTACTTATGAATGCAGATTCTAGCATGAGCAATGTGTGTCAGATAGCTCCTTGACCCAAGTATTAAAAACTACATACTAGCTTCCATTACTAACTCTATACTTGGAGCAATAAAACTCACATGCATAAGAATTCAATCATTCCCATACTAAAGATAACACAAACATCTATACGTCCACAACATAAAAAGTAAGGATTACACATAGAATATATCCCATGCAAGTGAATCTGGCTAGATTAGAAGAGAGAACACCACTTGGAAATGGAGCACCAACACCCATCCTAGAACTGACTCTTCTAGTTCACCCTCGACCCAAGAGTTCTTGTCGTGGATCAAATGCCTCTTGTTGATCTCTGCAATGGGTATTTAATACCCTCTTTCATGATATGGTTTTCATTAGCAGCGTCCCTCTTTTATGGATATTTTTATCCATTTTCCTAGGCTTTTCTTAGAAAAGCTCGCCTTTCTCTCCCGCGAAGCTTTTCCTCAGAAAATCTTGCCTTTCTCTCTTGAAAATATTTTACATTTTTCTTAATGGATATTTATCTCCAATCCATCCAGCTTTTCTAGAATAGAATCTAGAATCTTTATCATGAAATAATTATCCCTTCCCATTCTCCAATGGGGTTGCGCAAGAATCTCATCTCTTGGTGTCTCGCTTTTCCAAGTGATTAATTTATTTTATTTGTTTAGTAATGAAGCATTTACTTTTCTTGTTACACATCAAACCTAGCTTTTGTCAACTTAGGTTAGTAAAGTTTTACATACAAGGGAGGGGTGTTACATACTCCCCCCCTTAAATTTACACTATCCTCAGTGTATTACTACATCTTATAATGTAATTTACTCATTCACATGTAGTTGTTTCTGAATTTATAGGCTCCCATGGCCTGGCTATATGATGCAAAACTTCTGATAGAAATATATCGGTTACAAAGTAGTTCTCCCAGGCCATCTCCTTCCCTTTCTACCTATAACATTTGTTTCAATCAATTTTATGAGAGATTTTAGATGCAGAAACTCAACTATGTTTACCACAATTAATATCATAATTTGATACAAAGTATTGTTATTTGAGTAGCTACAGCTTATATTGCCTGACATTTATTTTATTTGATGAAATACATGTCCTTCCCCTTCGTTCTTCCAAGCCTTTGTGTTCTTATCAAACACTTTCTTCCTGCAGTTTCTATGCATACAACAAGTCAACTAGCACATTTTCCAAATCAATATGTACGAAATATCGTATTAGGTTAGCTCACACATGTATACAAAACTAAAATAAAACATTCATACCTATCCTTGAATCACTTTCTTAGCTTCCTTCTTTCGTATGCACTCCAGGTTGGTTGTCATACGAGACAGTCACCCAGTGTCTTCATGTGTACCTACACATAGTGTGTATTACACACCCACAGCTAAACATGTCATATATTATTATGTAATACATGAATTCATATGGGTATCATATGTACCACTTGTACATAGTACCATATGTACCACAGGTAGACCATACCAATCCCTATAGCATCACTTGCAAGAATGCAATTTTTTGTTTTTCAAAAAATATTTTTGAATACATAAATAGATTCAACACCCTGACAAACTCTAGAGAACTTGAATTCTACAGATTAAACAACTTAAAGTTCAAGTTTCCAAAAATCTCTCGGGATTCTAGTCTAAAATAACCAGAAAAATGGCCATTTCCATCAACACCCAATCGATATTAGAGAAATCCTCATTTTCTTGTATATTTTATTTCGCAATCATTACTCTATCACAACCCAAGTACATTTATATACTAAATCACATAGTAGATCGACATTTTCACAGAACAAATTTCAAAACAGAGTAACTTGTGGTAACAAGAACAAGCACAGATCTATCTGAAAAAAAATAGTTTCACTTATCTCATGAGAACTGCTCAATAGAATCCAATGTGAAGGACATGGTAAGCCAAAAAACAAAAAAAACTTGTAAACAGCAGAAGTGTCTCTCAATATGTGAGGTTTGACGATTTTTAATATTTCTAAACCTTAAAGAGATTTTATGGGATTTTCCTTTTTATTTAAATACAATGAAACAGAAGAAACATGAGCAAAGAAGTTGCTTGTTGAATGTGGATGGTTAGATTGTGTGTCAACAAATAGAGGCCAAAATTCTATTGAAAAATGATGACTTGCTTCAGATTCAAGTAGTTTTCTTTGTTACATTTTGATCTATAAGTTTAAGAGCATAGATTTTTCTGTCAAGGTGATACCTAGTACACTGTATCTGAAACTTCTACAAATGGTCTGTGAAAGGCTTACATCTCCTTGGGGATAGAAGCCTGGATTATTATGAGTATGACATAGTTCATCTAGGGATTTTCATCCAAGTTCAGGTCGAGCATCTCAAATGCCCTAGCATGTTGCCAACATTTGTCAAAGGAACATACAACATTGTAATTGGATAGCTCCAAAAACATGCACACACATTGGCCCAAAACTATTTTTCACATTGATAGACAAAGAAGTACAGACATCAACGAAGGCTAGAACCATCCATTCATTAGCCACATTGTGGTTGTGTAAATGGCTACAGCTGCTAAAGTGGGGTTACATGAGTTAGTTTCATGTTAGAAATTCATTCATGTAATTGATTTTTCTTTTGAAGAGGCTCCATATGTAGGATATGTAAAATTTACAATTTGTTTCTTGCAAAATAAAGGAAAACAAACAAAAATGCATCTCCTTGGGACTAGAATTTACTTTTAAATTGCTCAAGTTTAGGGCTCAAACATAACATTATATTTATTTATTTAAGTACCCATTTTTTATATGTCTAAAGGGGTTTATACTAATCATGTTGGGAGAAGTTTAAGGCATGTATTTCTATGTATAATCCTCAACTGTTAAAATTTGAAACAACATTGTGATTTAATGAAGCCATGAATGTGGTTGGCATGTAAACCATAATGAGGATTGCGTGATTTTCAATTACAAAATTTCACTCACATACTAATGATAACTTAATTTAAACATGTAACTTGTCTATCACCATCCATATTGAGTGAGAACAATTCTCACCATTAATTTAAACGAAAAATATGTGCAATTTGAACCATATTAAATAGATCAATAATAGAGATCTCAATGTTACAAAGACATACAATCATTGAGGATCAAAGATAATTTAGTGTAACAAAAACTACATATATATACATTTTCCAAATATACACAAAAACCCATCTTTATGACCTTAGGAGGTCCTACATTAACTTTAAAAAAAAAAACTAAGATTATAGAGGGAAAACCATCAATTCTCAAACCAATTTATAGTCAGTGTGAGTGACCATCTGAACCCCCTAAGGAAAACTTGATTTAACGGTAGAGGAAATTTCAGAAAAAACCTAAGAGAAGAAGATTATGTAAGAAACACATGAAAAACCATCAAAATCTTGTAGCAGTTAGGCATTTACTGCTAAGAGATATGGAAACCCTCACCTACGTGAATTCTTGCACCCGACAAGGAGGAAATAAAACCTTTTTGAAAGAAGGAAAAGCCCTCTGAAGTTGTGTAAGATAACTATTAAAAAAATGGCAAAGATGGATACCTCGAGGTTAAATAGCGCTAACATGGGAGCCACTAGGCTGATAAAACCAAAAATTACAGTTAAGAAGGAGATATTCAAGTTGAAAAAGAAAACCCTTTGTGAAATTTTACATCGAGGAAGCTAACCTAGCTCATCATGTAGTGAAAACCTTCATTCATACCTAAGAACCAGTCCAACCTTTGCAACCCAACTTGATAGTTCTGCTCCTCTTCCATGGTGTTTTACAAGTAATTTGCAATGAAAAATTACTCATATTCTCATGAAAGTTTACAATTGAATTGCCAAAACAAGAAGGTAATCAATTTGTCACTTACTGATAATTGAAAATAGTCGTAAACCCTCCTCCTACGAAGAGATTGACACATAACCCTTCCTACAAACAACGTCGAGTGAATGACCGGTGAGGTAAGGGGAAGAATAGGGTAGCTACCCTTAACTCCCATCGAATCTTAACCATATGAAGCTATCTGTGTGTGGAGGAAGGGTTGTATTCAATTTTTCCCTAATCGTTATTCTTATGCTAATTATCAGTTAGTTTTTTTAACTATTAGTTTTGTTCTTAATTATTAATCTAATGGAACACCATTGTTCAATCATCTAACACTCAATCCAAGGTTATTGACCAATGCAGAGTGGCAACCAGGGGAGTTCTCCTCAAAGGGAAACACCTTACAATGTATTAAAACATAAGGTAAACATTAGAATAATTCATTTATTTACACTTCTCCCTCATGTTATGATGTACACATTACCTATTTATGGAATAAGATTTTGTTTTACTTTTAATTACTCTTTGCCTCTACATACCAAAAAGAGAGATTATATTTTACATTCAATTGGTGGTTGTGTTATTTTAAGTCATAAAGAAAATATTACAAAGTATATATATCTATATCTATATATATATTATATATATATATATATATAATTATATATATATATATATATTAATATATATTATATATATATAATATATATTTCTATTAATTAATAAAAACTAAAATACATCATATACAATCATGATTCTTTCACTTTTCCTCACATAGTGTGCCATATACTCATAGGATCATTGCAAATATTTGTGGAATTGAGAATACCAAATAAGTCATAGAGGAGTAAAAGAAACATTTGCAAAAGAGAATCATATAAATTGGGGTTATGCCTCAAAGTGACCTTTCTTTCCTTTCTAATTTGAAATTGTGACCCATTCTTTTGAAGGTTAGTTTGTCAAGGAATTCTAAATATTATCCTTACATTATAAAGGATAATGCTTGCCATAGTCCAAAGAATTTGACTCATGATCTCACTTCAATGCCCTCGAAGAAGTATTATTCCCTATTTCTCTGCTAGCCAAAGCAATGGTTCATACCAAGGTCCTTATAAGACTTTGGATAATAAAAAATATGGAAATTATCCACCAAATGCAATCCATCATAAGATCCTTCATCATCCTTGTCTAAAGTAGAGGAAGTTTTCTGCTCCCTAGGAGGTTAGGTATAAGGCTTCCAAATTTTAGCTTTGGAATTTTCGTTATTCTTCCTCTAGAAATATTTGAATAGAATGAAAGAATTGTGTAAATGGAATGCTTATTGATAGAAGTGATATTGAAAAACAATAATTCTTATAGTGAAAAGCATGGTTCCAGTTAAAATAGCTTTTTTTTTTATTTATTTGGTTTAGAAATCCTTTAAATATATCGATTTTGACACATAATCTACCATAGGTCTATATGCCAAGCTACCCACAAGAAGAGGTGGTTGTAAGGAAACAACCCAGGGTATTTCCAATGCCTTGAAAGATAGAGAAGTGCCACATGTGAGCAGGAAAATTAAGAAGCCGAACCCATATTGGCAGTATTTGGTCAATTCAATGTCCTTGAATTGTCAATTATAAATTGCCAGCCAGGGTGCGTAGGCTAATGAAGTACAGGTCCACCATATGTGCTTAAGAGTTATTCATTATATCATTATGTATTTTTTTAAGATCTAAACTTAAGATGGAGGTGGTGTTTGTCAATCATATTAGTGTCGTAATTCTTAGGGATGTTGGTTAAAATTCCTAGGAATTAATTTCTATACAATTAGTTTGTAGATGATGTGAGAATGGTTCTACTTGTATTAGATTCTTTTGGGATTTTTGATCTTAAATATGCTACAGCTTCTAGTCCTCTAAGTACAAAAAGAAACTCATTCTATCAACTATGAAGAAATACTGTTTGAACTCAATTGTTTAGGAGACAACTTCTCACTCTTTTACTTATTCAATCTTTGCTCAAACAAAATAACCCAAGCAACATCTATTTTGTGAATTGAGCACACTTCAATTATGTTGGATAATAAGCAAACGAAAGGACCATGATGTACTAGGTATAAATAAAATTAGATAACAATCTAAAAAAGGTATAAAGCAAATTAAAGTTCTTATGAAAATAACAATTCACTGGCGACATCATTATGCTACATTATCACACAAAACAGAGCAATTGAAGAACTAAAGGAAATCTTATTGTAATTTATTAAAACATACCATTGTTCGTAGGGGCCCTCCACAGAGAAGTTTAGAGCTTCCAATCAACACAACGATTGCACATAAAAACCAATTCTATTCACACGAAATCCACAAACTGTTCACAATTATATCATTCAGCTTACACCCAAATAACAATGCGGCCATTAGTTTTATAGCAGGTCTCTTGGCATAACTGTATGAATATTTTAAGCCTAATATCTCTAACTTATCTAAACTTATATTGCTAAACTATCATTTTTCTATTTTGAAAGCAAAATGATAAGGTTTCAACTGATCTCAGGTTCTATTTTACGTTAATCTACCGTGACTTGGAGTTTGATCGCAATCTCTTGTGCCTCTTTTAGCAAAAAATTTTAGGTGGATAGGAATGTACCCATGAGGGAGCCATCCTCTATCCATATTCACCTCTCATTGCTGATCTGTAACTCTAGAACCTTGTGAACAACAGAGACAGCTATAGAAACCTGGATTAGCTACAGAAACAAACTAATTTGGTAGCCAATTGCAACTTTAACAAAACAATAGGGTATAAAGTTAAATATGAACAAGAAGACATATTATTTCATACCTTCATCAAACCCTGGTAGATATGGCTTCATTCAAGTGGTAAATATATAGGAAAAAGAGAAGATCATTATACAAAAAGGATGTCATTTGTGGACAATCTTCGGACTCTACATTCCCCTAGACTGGAGATGTTGTATATTCTCATACACTTCTTCCTTCTATTTTGCTTGTGCTTCTTGTTTTTCATCTCCATGTTTCACTGTTTTCTTCCTTTTGGCAAAGATTGGCATTCTAGGCTTCCTCATTAGAATTTTGTACTTTAAACTAATTATCTTGCTCTGCATAATTCTATTTTCTTTCTTCACCTTCTTGTTTTTCTTATACCACAAGCTTAGATGTAGGATGAGATTTTCACTCTTGGCAATCTGTATCTCACTGTGTCTTCAAGGCTTGATTTTCATTTTTGAGATACCAATTCAGTGTTTCTATTTCAAAGATCTCCTTATTCAAGATGTTTGAGTCTGATTGCTCATTTACCTGGTTGCTTCCTTCTCCAAGGATCTGAATGGTTTCCTTTGTTGTTGTCTCCTTCCTTTCCAGTGACACTGTGTAGTCATATATTTGCTATTGAGCGGGGTCAATACTAGGAATATATCCGGCTTCTTAGAGATGAGCTGTAAAGTTGTGGTGATGAACTTGGTGACCCTTTTGGAGAATTCCCAAGGTTTTCAATTTGCTCATCCTCTATTGGCTTGTTCTTTGTTGGCTCAATCTTTGTTGGAGTGTTCTCTGTTGGCTCCTCTTCAGTTGGCTCCTTTTCATTTGGCTCATTCTCCTAGAGACTAATGTATTCCATATTTTTTGGTGTTGTTTGTGGAGTCGTGCTCAACCTCGTGCTCCTTCTCGACCCTAGGGTTTGTGTTTTCTGCACTTTCCTCCTTTTATTCTCCGATTTTTCTTCTAGAGGAGAGGTTTTAGTTTGTGAGAATTCTTCTTTACTCGGTTTGGCTTTCCTTCTTCTAGGGTTTCCCCTCTTCATTCTCTGCAAAAATTTTCCTATTGGAAACTCTTCTTCTGTCACCTTTTTCTAAGTTTGAAGTTTCAGTTCCTTTATCATTTCTATGGTTCTCTTTCTTCCTCTAAGGGCCCTACTACTATTTGGTTTTTCTAGGGATTTTTCCTCAAAATGGCCCCTTATTAGGAAACTCTTCCAGTTATCCCATATACTTCAGAGATGAAACTCAACCAATATTTTTACCAGACCATGATGATACATGGTGTTTTCTATGCATTGGATTTTCTTCTAAACATTTGTAGCCATTTTCTTGAGGCTATTCAAGAGGAAATAGGTGAGGTTCATCTAATGATCCTCAAGGAAGTGCACCATCATTCTAACATGATAAAAATAAATTTTCCCAAACCTACCCTCATAAGTGATAAACTTCTGAAGCACAAGTAATATGTTTCTCCTTTTGTTTTTAAGAGCAGAGTTGGGAATACCTTTCTGTAGACCGTAGTGTCCGTGTTCAGATTCTTGAGGAAAACCTCCCAGTCCTCGTTGTCAATCCCTTTGGTTTTAAACTATTTTTCTCCATTTCTTGGCAGCTCGGTGACCTCAGCGATCATAGACTTTGTTACTGTGAGCTTTATGTCCCCAATTTCGACCTCCATTCCATTGAATGAGCACGCAAATTTCTTGGTTACCTCCTTGTGGAAGCCGTTAAATTTCTCAATGAACTGCAGCCATTGTCTTCTTTGAAGAAGCTTTGTAGTTTGTGGGTACCCCTCTATGAATTGCCCCCCTGCAGGCTTAGTTCGAACAATTACCCCCATGTCAAAGGATGTTTTGCCTTGAATATTGGCTACCTTGACAGGAAACTAGAACTGGTATGGTTGTCTAGCTGGCAGAAAGATGGAGTGGCTATGAAAGATCAGAGGAGTGTAATAATAGGGAAGAACGGATGGGTTATCATAAGGATTATGGGAATGAATCTAACCATTAGGTTCATTCAAACTTATGATTTGGAAATTAATTTGGGAGATTTGGCATCAGGTCATGACATGACTTTTAAAGTGGTGGCATATGATATATTGTTAGGCGACCATTACCCTTAGGTTATAATGATTGCACTTTAGTACTATATCTTCTTAATCATACATGTTATATAACCTTCCCTATTATTAAATTAAAGCAGCTTGTACCTTTAATTTTTTTGTTTCTAACCTTATTTGTTGTCCTTTGATCTCCTGCAGGTGCCTTGCTGTCAACAGTCCTTTAATCTAGATCACCAAGCATCCTTTTAAGCTTAAAAGTTATTTGGCTAGAGAAATTTTGTCTAGTTGCAAAAACTTGTCCAAGATGTGAAAAGTTGTTGATACTGCAGCTTAAGAGAAAAAATGCTTTAGTAGACGAACTTTATTTTTATTTTTATTTTTAAAGAAAATTTGAAATGCCAACAAATTGGTTTTCACTTTAAATATCTTGTATAAACATGCCAACAACATGTTGGTTTTCATGTTTATACAATTTTTTTTCATATAAATATATATATATAGACATACATATATACACACACATATAATTTATTTATCATACTTTTATTATTTTTCCTTCTTTCCATTTTTTTTTATTGAAGAACAAACTGAATGAAAATTTCTAAGGTGGAAAAGAAGAAGTATTATTCTTGACCATCTTCAATTCTGAATTATCTTGAAACATTTTAAAAAATTCCTCTCTTGTTAATGGTTTTTGGTAAACCTTGAGTTGATTTCCATTTACTAATAGAGGAGTTCTCTTTTCATCATTAATCCTGATTCTAACTGCACCATTGTCAAATACATTCTCAACCTCATAAGGCCCAAGCCAATGGGTTTGGAATTTCCCTTGAAAATTTTTGAATTTTGAATCAAATAGCAATGCCCAATCTCCTGAATGAAACTTCCTTTCTTTAATGTACTTATCATGCCATCTTGACCTCTGTTGTTGCACTAAGCTGGTCATCTGGAAGGCCTCTTGTCTAATTTCATCAAGCTCATTTAATTGTGTCAACCTTTGTTTCTGGGCTTCTGACAAGTCAAGATCTAACTGGACGGCTGTCTTATAGGTCTGGATCTAGAATTCTATTGGAAGTAATACTTTCTTCCCATAAACAAGTTCATAGGGAGTATGTCATGTAGTATTCCTCCACGTAGTCCTATAAGCCCATAAGGCTTCAGGAATTTTTTCCACCCAGTCTTTCCTATGTAGATGTATAGTCTTTCTAAGGATAGCCTCGATCACCTTATTTGTGGACTTAACTTTTCCATTGGCTTGTGGATGGTATGGAGTTGACTTCCGATGTTTTATCTTGTATTGTTCCACAAGCTTCTGCACTAGTCTGGATGTGAACTGTGTCCCTCAATCTGTTACAATTTCTCTTGGAACACCAAAATGAGTAAAATTATCCTCAAAAAGAAATGAAACTATAGTATTTTCAGTAGCAAAAGGAAGTTCTTTATATTCTACCCATTTAGTGGCATAGTGAGTACATACTAGAATATACTTCTTTTGCTTTGAAGGTGGGCTAATTGGTCCAACAAAATCTAGTGCCCATTTTTCAAATGGTTCGATAAGTACCTGTGGTTGCAGTGGCATCTCATTTGAAAGAGTAGGTTTGCCCATTCTCTGACAACTGTCACATCTTTTAACATATTCATTGGTGTCCCTGAAAATGGAAGCCCAATAATATCCTAAAAGCAGGATTTTGTAAGCAATTCTCTTGTCAGAAAAATGTCCTCCGTATGGCTCATTATGACAATCTTCTAGTATCTCTGGTATTTTGTCCTCCCGAACACATCTTCTGATGATGAGGTCTCGTCCTGTCTTGTATAATTCCTCATTTATCCATGAATAGGATGTGCTATTGTGGAGTATTCTTATTTTTTCTCTGGGAGATAAATGAAATGGCATTTTTCATGTGGCCAAATAGTTAGCAATATATGCATACCAATGTGATTTAGTAGATACTGCAAAAATATATTCATCAGGAAATTTATCTTCTACATGTTAATCATTGTTTTCATTTTGTATTCTAGATATAAAATTGGCAATTGTGTTCTATTTTCCTGGCCTATCTAGAATGGTTATGTTGAATTCTTGTAAAAGTAGGAGCCATCTAGTTATTATTCCATTAGTGATTGGTTTATTCATTAGATATCTAACGGCAGAATGGTCTGTGTGGACAAACGTTTCATAGCCAGTTATATAATTTAACTCTGCAGGGGTTAAATTTTTACTAGTATAATCAATGGCATAAGGAGTGAGACCTTTTTGTCCTAAAACAACTCCCAAGGCTGAATCCGAAGCATCTATTGAGATATGGAAAGGCAATTTCTAGTTATGTCCTTTTAAAATGGGTGCTTCAGAATTCTCTTTTTGAAAGTTTCAAATGCAACTTGACATTTGGAATGCCAACTAAATTCACAGTCTTTGGTGAGTAATTTAAAGAGTGGGGATTCAATTTTTGTGAAGTTTTATATAAATATTCTAGAGTATCTAGTAAAACTGAGAAAACTTCTAACATCCTTTCGACAGCTTGGCACTGACAACTTGGAAATGACTTCCACCTTAGATGAGTCTACCTTAATTCCATATCTGGAAATATGGTGACCTAAAACAATTCCCTTGTTAAACATTATGAAACACTTTTTATGACTTAATGAGAGGTTTGTCCCTTGACATCTTTATTAAGACCTTTTCCAAGTTTTCTATTGCTTCACTGAAAGAATCCCCATAGACTATGAAATCATCCATGTACACTTCCACACAATCATGGCTAAGATCGAAGAAAATGCCAAGGACTACCCATTGGAATGTTGTTGGAGCATTACATAACCCAAGGGGAAGTACTTGGTAAGCATAAGTTCCCCATGGACAAGTGAATTTAGTTTTATCTTGATCTTCAGGAGCTACCTGAATCTGGTTATATCCACTAAACCCATCCAAAAAGGAAAAATATTTTTTCCTACTAAAGTATCTAAGACCTGGTTTATGAAAGGCAATGGAAAGTGGTCTTTTAATGTTGCTTTGTTTAATTTCCTGTAATCGATGCATACTCTCCATTTTCCATTCTTTTTAGGGACGATTAATAGGGATGAAACCCACTAACTGTTAGATATTGGATAGATGAAATTTACATTTAATAATTTCTGCAATTCTTCCTTAACAATTTCTTTTAGATTTGGGTTCATTCTTCACTGAGGTTGTCTAACTCGTCTTGCATTTTTCTCAATGTAGATATGATGTAAGAAAGTTTTAGGATCAGTCCCTCTCATGTCAATGTATTCCCATGCAAAAGCAGAAGAATGTTTCTATAAAATTTCTATCAATTGTTTCTTTTGCATTCTTCCAAGTTTTCATTGACATCAAGGTTTTTCCTGAAAAGATTTCTATCGAGGAATTCCCAAATTTTTCCATGTACACCAATCATACTTTTTTAGTGGAGAGATATTCATTTCGACTACACTCATAATGTGAGGAAGATTCATTATTTTCTATCCATTCTTCAGTTTCTGTATCTATTCTTTCAGGGTGTGTAATGTAAATTCCTTTGTAGAATTCCCATCTTATATAAACATATCACCTGATCTACAGCCGATAAATGCATTAGCTGTAGCCAACCAAGGTCTTGCTACAATTAATGGATGTCCTCCTAGATTATTCTTGGGTGTTAAGACGATGAAATCAACAAAATATTCCCAAGAATATAAAGATACACAAACATCCTCTAACACACCATCCAGTTTAATAATAGATCAATTTGCTAATTACAATAATGTTGGTGTGTATTGAAGGTTAGGAAGCCTAAGTGTGTCCATAACTTCTTTGCTCATTATGTTTATGGCTGCTCCTAGGTAAATCAATGTGTTTAGCATCTCAGTTCCATTGATGTGAATTTTTACAATGGGGATTCCGGGTTCTAAATATTTTTGAATTGTCATCTTTCCCATCATAATGTCTACAATTTTTCTAACTATCTGAATTCTTTTTATATCCTTTCTTCTTCTCCTTGATCGTTTTGTACTTAATTCCTCAATTGTTTTTGCAAAAATTGGTATTTCTTTTATGGCTTGTAATAAAGGAATCTTAATACAAACATGTCTCAATTCATCCATCATATTGTAATCAGGAAAGATAATTTGTTTCTCTACTCCATCAATTTTCAACCTTTCCAGGAAAGGTGGTTTAACTGATATCAAGTGTTGTTCTATGATAGGAGCATCTATTAGAATTTCTTTTTTTTGTTCATTTTATTTTTGAGGGAGAGAAGTCTCCCCTTATTTTGATTGATTTTTATGTTTTTGAAGATCATATTTTGTTATAGGAGGGTTTTTTTGGTAGTACCCTTCCAGACCTTAATTGGAAATTGTTTAGGTATAGTGGGGTTATTACATAAGTTTGAGGATTCTGACCCTCCATGTTGTATGTTGTTTGTTGTGGTATCTTATTATAAGGATTTGGAACTAGTTGAGCAGGTAGTTGATTTGATTTTTGTGGAAATGGTAGGGAAAGTTGCGGGTTTTTATTGTAAACTAGGACTTGTGGTAATTTATTAGCTTGAGGAATTTGATTAGACAGGGGTAAGAATTATGGTGGAAGGTATGGTGGTGAGTATTGTTGATATTGAGCGTAGGCTCC
Organism: Pinus taeda; assembly: GCA_000404065.3. Lineage (NCBI taxonomy): Eukaryota > Viridiplantae > Streptophyta > Pinopsida > Pinales > Pinaceae > Pinus > Pinus taeda. The sequence continues at coordinate 3,941 of APFE031344020.1, read as the reverse complement.
ATAAGGATTTTTCCATCCTTGATTCCAATGTTCTGATTGTGGCAGAGCCCAGGGCTGCCAGCCTGAATTCCAATTACTTTGTGGAGATTGGGAAAATTGTTGTGGTCTAAATCCTTGTGATTGATTTGGTTAGGGGTTTTTCCATGGTCTTTTGGTTATAAAGTTGAGAGGGTCCACTGGTTCTGATATTCCTTCATCATTGAATATAGCCTTAATACCTAGTAAGGATGGACATTCCTTTATATCATGATTATCTGTACATATGACATAGGTTTCTATGGCATTTGAGTCTATGGGACACTCTCTCAGAGCATGTTTCTTTCGACATTTGGGACAGAAGATAAATAATGCAGAATTTTCATAATTTTGTTTGTTTTGTATTTTAAGGGTGTCTATCTGTTCACTTAGGCTTCCAAAAACATATGTTTTAAAGGTGTCAAGTAAATTTCCTATTTCTGCCCTGCTAACTCTCCTAGTTGCAGACTTGTTTATTCTATATAAGAGAGGGTTTCTAGGACTCTTTCCAATTCTTACTTTGCCCATTTAGATATGTACACATAAATCACAAATATTTGCAAATGGTAGTTGGGAAATATCTCCTTTTGTAGTTAGGTTAAGGAGATCGATCCATCCATCTTTAACAATTCTGAGTAAAAAAACTTTTAAGGTTTCTTCATCCAAATTATCCATTTTTTCTCTTTTAACATTATAAACAAACCTTTCTACCAAGTCTTCAAGATTCTCATCTTCTTTTTGTGTCATTTTGAAGACTTCATCTTTAAGATTACTAGTCATACAAGAATCTCTATACTTGCCTAAGAAATCCTCTTTCATTTGTGCCCATGTTTTTATAGAATTCACTCCTAGACTCATGAACCATTTTAATGTTGAGTCTTTGAATGTGGCGGGGAACAATTTCAACTTTCGAGCATCACACAGATAGTCATATGATCTGCATAATACTTTAAATTTGTTTCTTTTCCCATGGAAATTAGGAGGAATCGAGGGTGATATATTTTTCATTTTGAGGGTTGTATCTTCATCTAGAATAGGGAATCCCGAAGGATCTTGATTTCCTCTGCCTCCACCCCCTCCTCTAGCTCTAGCTCTTCCTCTTCCCCTTCCTCCAATCCTATCTTCTTCGCCATGGACATTTTGTACTTCTCCTTCCCCTTCTTTAGCCATGATAGATTCTTTGGAGCTAATATAGTGTTCTTCTAATATTTTTGGTTCCTTTATCAATGGTTGCTCAGAATAAGTTTCCAATTCCTCTTCTTCACTAGGAATTTCTAATTCTTCTCCCAAAATTTGTTCACTAGTGGGGTATAGAAAGATTACTCCTCTAGTTGGGATGTAGGATTTTCTTCAATTACAGCTTCAGAAGAAGAAGTCGGTGAAGTTCTGGATTGAATTTCTAATCTTGAGACTTTAGGAAGTCTTTGTTGACCTCTAAATGGAATTTGAGTTTGAGTAGGTGTTTTGAAATTTCGAAATCGTGGTGAGGTGAGTGGATTTGTGGGAATTAAACTTCTTCCTCATCCTACAAATATGCCCCTAGAGTCTCTATCCCTATGCATGTCATTTTCTAAATTAATGATGGTTTTTTTTAGTTCTAATTGTACTTCCCGGTAGCAGCACCAAAATGTTTGGTCAATTCAATGTCCTTGAATTGCCAATCATAAGTTGTCAACCATGGTGCATAAACTGATGAAGTACAGGTGCACCATATGTGCTTAGAAGTTATTCATTAGGTCGTTATGTATTTTTTTAAGATCTAAACTTAAGATGGATGTGGTGTTTGTCAATTATATTAGTGTCGTAATTCTTAGGGATGTTGGTTAAGTTTCCTAGGAATTAATTTCTATCCAATTAGTTTGTAGATGATGTGAGAATGGTTCTGCTTGTATTAGATTGTTTTTCGATTTTTGATCTTAAATATTTATGCTGCATCTTCTAATATTCTAAGTACAAAAAGAAACTTATTCTATCATCTATGAAGAAACACTGTTTGAACTCAATTTTTTAGGAGAGAACTTCCCACTCTTTTACTTATTCAATCTTTGCCAAAACAAAATAACCCAAGCAACATCTATATTGTGAATTGAACACACTTCAATTATGCTGGATAATAAGTGAAGGAAAGGACCATGTTGTACCAGGTATAAAGAAAATTAGATAATAGTCTAAACTAGGTATATAGCAAATTAAAGTTCTTATGCAAATAACAATTCACTGGTGAGATCATTCTGCTGCATTATCACACAAAAAAGAGCAATTGAAGAATTAAAGGAAATCATATTGTAATTGATTAAAACTTGCCATTGTTCGTAGGGGCCCTCCACATAGCAGGTCAGAGCTTCAAATCAACACAACGCTTGCACACAAAAGCCAATTCTATATACACCAAATTCACAAATTGTTCATAATTACATCATTCAGTGCACACCCAAATAAAAGTGCGGCCATTAGTTTTATAGCAGGTCTCTTGGCATAAGTATATGAATATTTTAAGCCTAATATCTCTAACCTATCTAAACTTATATTACTAAACCATCATTTTTCTATTCCGAAAGCAAAACGATAAGGTTTCAACTGATCTCGGGTTCTGTTCTGCATTAATCCAGCACTTGACTTGGAGTTTGACTGTGATCTCCTCTACTTCTTTTAGCAAACAGTTTCAAGTGGACAGGAAGGTATCCATGAGGGAGCCATCCTCTATCCATCCACACCTTTCGCTGCTGGCTTGGAACTCTGGAACCTTGTGAACAATGGAGACTGCTACAGAAACCTGGATTAGTTGTGGAAACAGACAGATTCGGTAGCCAATTTCAACTTTAACAAAACAATAGGGTATAAACCTAAATATGAAAAAGAATACATATTATTACATGCCTTCATCAAAACCTGGTATATGGTTATATTTAAGTGGTAAATATATACGAAAAGGAGAGGATCATTAGGCAAAAAGGATGTCATGGTAGGACAATCTTCGAACTCTACAGGCAGCTTAGTAATCACTATTTTAGAAGGGTTGAAATCTAGAAACCAAGGGGTTATAAATAGACCAACATTTTGTTATAAAATTATATATTACGAAGCAATGGAACACATAAAATATTACAGAAGTATAAACACAGAAAATGCATAAAACAAGAGAGACACAGATATATGTAGTTCACCCAGTTTGGGCTACATCCACCCGGAACAGCCAGTACTTCCTTTCTATTATCTATCAAAATGAAGAGACACAACCTACATCAAATTTGTTGTAATATCCTCTGTTTTCTCTCACAGTCTCACCTCTCTGCTTCTCGCTTGGAGAATACACATATATTACACAAACTTAATACAATGCCCTCATAGAAAGATAGGGGTTGTCTTCTAGGGCAAAAAACCCTAAACTAAACATAAGTTCTACTGTCAGATCATCTGCCTAATGAACAACCCAGATTAACTAGAAATTACTATACTTTTACAAGGCAAGTTTACATATGTTTTTAGCTTCAGAGGCACTGCCCCTGAACCCTCGCCGGGACCGCTGGCCCCCGGACCCCCCAACTAAGGGGGATTGGCCTCCCTGTACCCCCGCGAGGGGGACAAGTCCCTCCCGCACCCCTCCCCCCTTCCCGCGTGGAGGGGTGTACAAACTTCCTGGGGTATACATCTGGCTGAAATAAAGACCTCTAAACAATCATGCTCCACACTTAACAATCTCCCACTTGGAGAATGATTGTAGCAACTCCACTGCTGCTTCATTTGCTGGACAATGACTCCTCTTTGGACCTAGCTTTTTCTCATCTTCATCATCATCCTTGAAGACCAATTGAAACTAAGCATATTCTTAGTTTCTCCCTGGTTACAACTTTTGTTAGCATATCTGCAAGATTCTGGCTAGTGTGTATCTTTTCCAGCTTCAACTCTCCATCTTCCAACACTGATCG
>APFE031344011.1:216227-271585 GCA_000404065.3 Pinus taeda | reverse complement strand
AACTAAGTACACGGTTGTGAATTAGGCGTAGTCCATGTGCACAAGTATTGTTAAAAAGAAAGTGTTCGGTGGTGCCGCCCCTCGCCGGCACGGTTGAAAGACCACCGTAGGCTTGGGGCGTGACACTGGGGGACGCGTCCCCATAGAACACTAGATTTTTGATGATGATGTTGATAACAGAAAATGTCTTCTTAATGAAGATGTCTTCCTTCAAAAGTGATCCTTGACTCAAAGAGAGGGAGATCACCTTGAATCCTTGATGATGATGACAACGCCTTCTTTTCACTTCCTTGAATTGGAGACTTCAAGATGCTTCAATATGTAATCCTTCCATGAGTTGATGTAGGGTCTTTGAGGTCTTATTTTCCTTGTGATGGAGATTGTAAGATTCCCAAGAAAGCTTCAGTTGAAGAACTTTATCTTTGAGTGAGCTAGGGTTTTCAAGTCTTCTCCTTGTTGTTGCTTTGAGTAATCCTTCTTAATGCCTCTTAGTTTGTTCAACTCTTATGAATCCTTTCTTGATGATTCGATGTCCTTGATGTTGAATGATCTTCTTGTGCTTCGGCCCTTGAGTATCCTCCTTTAAGTTGCCCTTCTTTGATGCAGTCACCTTAACTCTGATACCAAGTTGAGAAATCTAGGGGCAGCAAGATAGGCAATTTCTCTTACTTTGTTAACTGCTTGTGATGTATTTTTACTTAACTTTATTAGTTTCTTTTACTTGATTATAATTAGTGTTATTATTAGTTTCTCTTAATTTGATCACTGCTTGTGATGTAATTTTACTTAACTTTATTAGTTTTTTTTACTTGATTATAATTAGTGTTATTATCATCAAACAACTACCAAACACTAAAGAACAAAGAGACAAAAGGACACAAGATATTGGTGATCAGTCAGGGCCTATTACCCACCACTTCATGGGTAATATCCCAGAAGAAATTTTTCTCCATGATGAACCTCAGCTGGCAGCCACCAGACCCTTGCAGCATTCTACTAGCTTGTTGTGCCATTTCTCTACCACCTGCGCCAGTATTGATCGCATGTTTGAAGGTCGGCCTCCTAAATCTAAAGGTATGTCTTGTCATTTGGTAATTGAGTATTGGGTTTACTCATCATGGATACTTTTGGGTATGGATTGATGGAGGGATTTGGCAGAAATGGTGGGCTTAGTTTGTCTTCTTGTCCCCTTTATCTCTTTTGGATGTTACCCTTGGATCTTAGTCCTGTGGGATCTCCTTTCTTGACCATTTGGTTCTAAGGTGGTACTACATGGAAAACCCCCACTTTGGGTGTGTGGTCCCACTCCTTTATCTGCATATATTACTCCCTTTCCACTCACTATACCCCATTCATCATTTCTCCCACCTGGATCCACATAGGGCCAGCCTCCCTATCCCCTTGCCCCCACCTTGGGTCAGCCCTGGAATGATACCCCGAAGGTTGAAGCAACTAAAAGAAAAAGAAAAAAGCATAATTGGCCACATTTAACAAGAAATTGTACCACAAAATGCAAATGATGTCCGGGAAAAAATAATTAGCACGTGGGCAAAAGCTAATACATGAGCTCTACCCCAATCCATGGTCGTCACCTTGGTTCCACAGGCCCTAGATGAGCCCCCTTTATCATTCAAGCAGCGATGATTGTCCCAACCCCTGGAGAGCAATGAACTGCCCTACCTAAAAGGGGGTAATCACTGCTACATCTTATAGTAATCATTGCTATATCTTATACATCATGCTCTTGTGCTTTCAGCCCTGAATAGTTAATTAAAGAAAATTCATAAAAGGCAAAAGGCATATAAAGAAGGGTGGAAAAATCAAGGTCGAGGCACCTCATGTACCACGATTGCTCCCTCCTACACATTACATACCCATGTGTGAGCTTCCCCTTATCTAGCTACCCTTATGCCCCAATATGTGGCCCAGGATTGCGCCTCATTCCTTATTCCATTCCACTTATTTATCACTTGTCACCCCCATTAGAGGGATGTACCTTGGACATACTATCCCCTTTAAGGGTTGAAACCACCTAATAAGGTACTTAGTTAACCCCCTTTGGAGCTTGGAGACACTAGCACATGCTAAAGCCCACTACGAAAGGGCATGCCCTTATGAAGTGCCCACTTTGTTATCCATGGTTTAAAAACTCTTTTACATGATTATTTTAATGATTGGTTGTACTACAAGCCTACGGGACACATTGGATCTTATGCAGGATTACAGGTGGTTTCCATTTGGGTTTGCTCTCCCTATATGGGATCCTAACCCCCAGAAGTCTACATTGACACATATAAGGTGTGCATAGACAACCATTGGCCTCCACAGCAGCAGAAAACACTCCACCATCAATACTCAGTGACTGCTAGCAATCTACTTTTGGGATGATGGTGATATGTTTGGTACATTATACCCAGCAAGCCCCCATAGGAGCCCCACACCCTTGGCAGGTGTCCCAGGACTTGTAAGGTCACTACGACGTCATGGCAACATTCATTCCACCACTCGGATCCTTACAGAGGATCTACAGGCATCTTCGATTCATATGGAGACCCATGGGGACATTTATGTGCCCTTAGAGCCACTGGGAGCACCACAGGTCTATTACTTGGAGAACAAGGGGCCACCCCCTTGTCCATCATATTTCGAGGAATTTATTCTTTGGTATGGCACTTCAAGACATTATTAGGCCTTTGGAGGGCTCCACGACATGTACATATTATTATTTGGCCCCTTGTGAGGCTTATTTTTCCACTTGTGAGCTAGTTTAGTGGGCTTGTCACCAATAGAGGTTTTATTTGCACATTGTTTTTTCATTAGGGGCTAATGTAGGCCCACAAGCTAATTCGAACTCGTTAGAAGGCTATATATTGATGTTAGAGACATTCATTTGGATCATCACTTGACTTGGGATCTCTCTAATCCAGTGTTTTCTGAAACAGTCAAGCCAAGGCCTAGCTGGGTTGGCTAGGCTCAGCTCGGTGGTCGAAACAGAACGGATGGCCAGTTTGTTACCGAGTCGATCACTAAATCAGTTGGCTTGGTAACAAACCGGCCAACCAGACCGAGCCCGAGTTAACTTGTTCGGCTCGATCACCGACGCAAAAGCACGGCTAGTGAGGTGTTTTTTTTTTGGAGGGGGGGGGGGGAATTGGACCCCATAGCGAATTCTAATTTGCCTTAAGGTGATTTTGAAGTCCATTTACCTCTCCCAACCCTATAAAAGCTACCCAACCCCTCTCATTTCCTCACAACTATCTCATTGCATTTGTGTGACAATTTGTGAGGAGTTTGTGAAGAGTTGTGGAGTTTGTTTTTGGAGCAGCAATGAGGAGTCTTAGGCAAGCATTGGAGCAGCAGTGAGGAGCTTCTTGGGTAGCCATTGGAGCAACATTGAGGAGTTCGTTTGTTGGAACTTGGAGCAGCATTGAGGAGGCGGTTTGTGCCTAAGGGTATTTTTCTTCACTTCTAAAATCTGTTTTTGCTTATTTATTTTTTTGTGCAAATCTAGAAATTGAAAAGAGTTTTTTGTAAAAGAAATAAAAATTGAAGCAACGTTATTTTTTTGTTTTCATTTTCATATTATTTCCTTTCATTTCCAAGTCAAAAAATGGCTCCTAGAGTGAAAGATGCTACTTGGACATATGCTGAAATGGTCGATAATCAAATGCATTGCAAATTTTGCCATAGAAAAATTAAGGAGGGTCTTGGGGGCATTCATAGGCTGAAACAACACTTGGTTGGTATTAGAGGCCCAATTACTCCATGTGAATCACCACAAATTGAGGAGATTAGGAAGGAGTTGTTAAATAGCTTTGAGAAGTTTCAGGAAGAAAAATCTAGGCAAAAAGAAATAGAGGCTGAAATTGGGAGGAAGAGGAGTATACAACAAGTTATGGCTACCAACCCCCCATTTTGATTTTGAAGGCTCTTCATCTATCCCTTGTACCAATGCATCCAACCCCTTCTACTATGTTCCTCCCTCTTTAAAGTCCATGCAAGAAAAAAAGGGTAAGGGTAAAATGAAAAAGAAGGGTGATATGAATATCAAAAGTTATTTCACTGTCACACCCTCCTCTCCATTAGATGCACATGGTCCTCAAGCTAGTAGAAGTCATATGCAGCCCACTTTAGATGACCATTGGAAGAAAGAATTGAGGGAGACTACTTGTGATTACATAGATAGATGGTGGTATGATGCAGATATCCCCTTCAATGCTTCCCGTTCACCATATTATGAGCCTATGTTTGATGCCATATTTGTTGTTGGAAAGGACTTCAGGCTCTACTATGCATGAGAAATTTCCTCCATTGATAAGTATTCGAAAGATTTCAAAAACTCATGGGAAAAAACAAGATGTACCATCATGTCAAATGGATGGACTGATCAAAAGAATTGTACCATCATAAACTTTCTTTTCTTTTGCCCAAAGGGAACCATGTTTCTAAAATCAGTTGATGCATCTGATAGGGTGAAAGATGGACAATTGTTGTTTCAGCTATTGGATGAAGTTGTTGAGGAGGTGGGGGTGGCTAACGTTGTTCAAACCATCAGAGATAATACCTCTAACTATGTTCTTACTGGTAAACAATTAGAGGAAAAACACAAAACCATCTTTTGGATCCCATGTGTTGCACATTGCATAGACCTCATGCTTGAGGATATTGGCAAATTAGATTGGGTCAAGAACACTTTAGAGAATGCTAAAAGAAAAACAAAATGTATCTACAATCATTCATGGATTTTGACCCTGATGAGGAGACACACAGGGGGCAGGGATATTTTTAGGCTTGCCATCACTAAATTTGCAACTCATTTTTTGACATTGCAATCTATGCTTTCCTAACATAGAAACTTGCAAAGGATGTTTCCAGTGATGAATGTAATGAAAGCCAGTGGGCTCACAAACAAGATGGCAAAGATTTGAAAAAGAAAGTTAAGGATGAAATATTTTGGAAAAAGGCAGCAGAGATTGTGCAGGTTGTTGAGCCACTGGTTGAGGTGTTGCGGTTCATGGATGGGGAAAGATTGGTTATGGGCTTCATTTATGAGGCTATGGATCAAGCAAAGGAGCAAATAAAGACAACATACAAGGAGAGAGTGGTTAAGTATGGGCCCATTAGAGCAATCATTGATGAAAGATGGAACAATCAACTCCATCGCCCTATACATGCAACTGGGTATTTTTTGAACCCAAGGTATCATTATAAAGCTATGAAGACAGGAGGTTTGGGTGGGGAGGTTAGAGATGGATTGGTTGACTCCATTCATCGCATGGTCCCTATGGAGAGTAATCAGCTAGAGATACACCGACAGATCACTTGTTTCAACGAAGCCACGGGTACCTTTGGAAAGAACCTAGCAAAGATTGCAAGGGAAGCAGACAAGCCAGGTAAACAAAAATTTCAATTTTCAAATTCTTATTTTGTTAAATTGATTATAATTTGAAAGTTGGATATAATTTGTTGAGCTAACTCATTACACTACTATATTTTTTGCAGCAAAATGGTGGGAGGCTTTTGGTAGCCATTGTCCTCAACTGCAGAAGTTTGCAATTCGTATTTTGGATCAAACTTGCTGTGCTACTGGGTGTGAGTGCATTTGGTTTGTCTTTGAGAGGATTCACACGAAGAAGAGAAATTGTTTGGATAAAAAATGGTTAAATGATCTTGTCTATGTCCAATACAACCTCTAGCTCAGACGCAACCAATTGTTGAACAAAAGACCTGATTCAGATCCCATTGTGTTGGAAGATATTGATTCAACATCAAATTGGGTAGTGGAGAGTCATCCAACAGAATTTGATTCTGATGAGGATCTTGATTTGGATTTATAGACGAAGGTATCAGTGGAACAAAATGTTCAATTGAATGCAGATCCACTTGTACCAACCTCAGGCCCAGCCCCAAGTCCTCCAGTTGCAGGCGCTTCCTCTACTCAACCACGATGGAAGTGCATATCTCGTCTATCTCAGCGTGCAAATGTTGTGCAGCCTGCTAGTGCTACCACATCTACAGTTGCAGTTGGAGATGATGATGAGGAGGAGCCATGGGTTTCCTTGACTGACTCTGATTCAGAGTCTGAGCCAGATAATGTTGGCTCCTCTAGCAATAGCCAGTTGTACTAGTGACTAGTGATGTTTCACAGTTTACTTTTGTTGTAGAGGTCATTTCTAGCCTCCTTGGTTATGTGTTTTTGTTTTGATCTCTATATCATCATTCATGTATGTATTGGACAATGCATTGGGTGCCATTTTGATATAATGGATATATTCATGAGCCTACTTTGTTCGTATATTGTCTTCTCTCTATATTATAAAGCTTTGTGTTTGGAAACATGAAGAAAAATCTTTAAAATCATGTTTATTATAATATATTATATATATATATATATATAATGTATTTTTTACAATGATAGAGTCATTGAGATCAAACCGGTCGAGTCGACACTGAGTCGAAGTCGAAGTCGAAGCCGACCCTCGGTCGTTTCCGAACTGGAGTCAGAGTTTTAAAACATTGCTCTAATCATAGAAAAGTTCACATTTTTCCTTGGAGGATATTTTTGGAGATGGATGAATTTTGACGTATAGATTTGGGCTATTTTTCTTGCCTTGGAGCTTTGTCTTGCAAACGAAATGTTGGTTGGATATATTCTATAACGTTGTAAGTCAATTTTGACGTTGTTATTCTTGTTGCTACATACTGCTAAAATTAGGGCTAGTTGCTGCATAATCAAAATGTGGAATGTGGAATTTAGCATGTTTTAGCTAATTTAATGTATGGGCCAATGTTATATGAATGAAATGTCCTAGAGATTATTTGTCTCGATAAGCTTGCACCGTTTTCTTTGAAGTATAAATGCTTGAAGGTCACTTTTCTATTTTTTCTCTCAACATTGGATGACGCTGACTTTCTGGGCCTCCTTGATCAAGAAACCAAGTTCTTACTCATCACCATCCTTGACTCCAATATCCCCAAGTGAATTAGGCACTGGTCCCTTAAAAGGGGTGATCATTTTAACCCTCTGTTTACCATTTTCCCCTTTTTCCCCAAGTCTAGCCCCATTAGGTCATCTAGGGCATCAATTACCCAGGAATTGACCCAAGGAAAAACTTTGATCTCCTATAAGCTACTGCGTTGGTGGGTCCCCTCCCTCTCCAAATTTGAGGCAATTCTAATGGTGGAATCTCCAAGAATCCCAAGCCCTAGCTCTAGAATCGAATATTGCCTAGACATCCCCAAGGATAGACCTCAACGAGATCATTTCAACCTTTCGAAGTAAATATTCTTGTTGAGTCCTTTCCTTTCACCTTGTACAAGATAAGAACATCATTGGTTGCGACATTCCATCCTCGAAACTACACTGGGTCCACTTGGCCCCGTGTGGTCCCACTTCCCAATAAAGATTATTTGTCAAGGACCATTTGGGAATCCACGTTTCCCAAGGATTATAGGGATTGAGAACCTCGCCTATAAGCCTATTCCTTCTCCCTCAACCCTCCAATCCTCACCCCTTACCCTTGGTGGACTAGGTCCCTTGCTTAAATAGCAAGCAAGTTCCATTCTTCACTCCAACCTTGGGAAAGGGTTTCCAAGGTCACTTCTCACCTATCCGTTGACATATACTTTACAAGCGACCCCTACACTATCAAGACTCCTCCCATCGGTGAAAGTCCGTAAAGAGCAAGGAGACTTAGCTGTAGTGACAGTGGGCTAAGCCTCCATCGTTTCCCTTAACCTAGCAATTGCCCTCTTAGGAAACCCTTTTAGATCCCTTGCTGGTTTGAGTGGTAACAGGGCCAAAACCTCTCCAACTGAGAGGAAAACCTGCTAGAATTCTTCTCTTCTTCTAGATCTTCAATTGACGAATTCCAAGACCTATGACCCTTGACCAAGACCCACCAAGACTGAGTCCAATCTTTCCTACCTTCCAGCGACTTATGTAATTTCAATTCCTAGCAGATTCTTCTGCAACTTCGACTTTTCACAGCTTCGACCTAGCTGCAACTTCCCAACTTTGTTGCAGCTTCAGAATTTTGTCTTGCCCAGTAACTGTAAAAACCCTAACACGAGAGAGAGAGAGAGAGGCCCAAAACTTCGACCTTGCTCTTTTTCTCCATTTTCGTCCTTTCCCAGCTTCTATCTTGTGGAAATCAAACTTGCTTGAGAGTGTGTGCAAACGAGGTTAAGTTCCTTCTTATTTATAGGCTCTTGAAAGGTACGAATTGTTATCTTTAGGCTGACTTGTCCCTTCATGTAGGTCCACTTGATCTTTGCACCATGACGAGGTCTTTGATGTTCTTTTGACTTTCCTTTGACTCAAATAAATTTTCATTACCATATGTAACATGCTCAAAAGGGTCTTTCATACATGACAATGACTTAATTAACTTGTAGACTCAATGACAAGCCCTAAAAGCACTCAATCGGTGGTTGACCTAAAAATAAATCTCCCTTGAGCATGAAACACGTGCCTCAAGAATAGCAATAATAAATTTATTTTTCTCTTTTAATTAAATACATAAAATCATGATTACATATGTCATTATGAAGACCAAACCTAGTTACATATTTCAACACTTACTGCTCCATTTAGCAGGTTGCAGAAGATTACACAATCCACTATGGTTAATGTTACAGATCAAACTAGCAAGGGTCCTGGGGGGGGGATTATATAGGGAAACTACTAGGTCAAGGGAAACAATGGAGTGATAGCCCACTGTCACCTCAGCTAAGGCTCCCTGCTCTTTATGGACTTTCACCAATGGGAGGAGACTTGGTATAAAGGGGGAATCACAAGATGAATCGATCAATAAGAGGATAAGGAGTGATTCCTAGGCCTATTCACAAGAGAGACTCAATTAAATGGGTTGCTTGCTTTGGAAGCAAGGTGATGGGCTCTCTAAGAAGGGCCAAGAGGACTTTTAGGGCTCGGTTTTGAGAGTGTGCTTTGCCAGGATGGTTCCTAGACCTAGAGGTCTTTATGGAAACTTGGCTTTTACATGATCTTTGTGATATTGGAATCAACAAGTTGTGGGACCACAAAAGGCCAAGTGGACCCAAAATCAGGCCAAGGATATGGAGTTGATAAATTAAAGATGTACTTGACCTAATTAGGGAAGAGAAGAGGATCGAAGAAAGAATCTTCTTTTGATAATTTAACGTTATGATCCCAACGAGGTCACTAGCCAATGGGAAACCAAGGGCAAGAATCAATCTTCGAGCTAAGGCTTGAAATATCTCAAGATCCCACTGTCGGAATTTCGTGAAATTTGGAGGGCTTCTAGAGGACACACCAGCGCAGTTGTGGGCAAGAGATCGAATTATTTTGATGACTAAATTGTGAGAAAAGTAATGCCTTAGGTGACCTATGGAGGCTAGCCCTAGAAAAAGAGGGGAAGGTGAGAGAAATAAGCTTTGGAAGTGATCACCTATGGAGGATTAGTGCCTTGCCCTTTGGCAAGATGGAGTTAAGGAGAATTTATGGTTTGTAAATAGTTCACCTAATCAAGGAGGCCTTCAAACAACTTCACATGGCATTAGGGCATGAGAGCAACTGCTTCATGGTCTTTTATCCTTCAATTTGCAATAAAACACGACTTTTCGAGATGTATTTAACATTAAATATCTCTAAGAACATTCACCCATTCATACATGGAATTTCGTGAAATTTGGAGGGCTTCTAGAGGACATAAGAACATCTCTAAGAACTTGTGATGCTCCCAAGCGGGTTTGGGGGCACAAGAACATCCTCATGGGTCTCCAAGTGGATCGAAAATGCCCGTAGACCATTTGTAAGGGCTAGGATGATGATATAAGCCCTCCCTCTGCAGCAAGAGACATCCTCTGGACCCTGGAACATCTGCCAAGTCTATGGTGCAAGTGTAGAGTCGGTTGGCCATGGTGAACTAGGTGCATCATCCTCATCAAAAAGGTGGAGCATGAGCAATCAATGAGCGTAGTTGGGGATCCATGAAGTAATATTTGCTATGGTGGAGGTCCATGGCTCTCAACGCTCACCATACAAGTGTCAATGTGGCCCTCTAAAGGGATAAGACCTCATATAGAGAGACCAAGCCCCAAATGAAGACCCACCTGCAATCCTGCATAAGATCCAATGTGTCCCCTTACCCTCCAATACAACAAGTAATCAGAATAATAAAGTAAAAGAGCTTACAAGTCATGGAATCAATGGGGCACTTCATGGTGGCATGCCCTTCCATAGTGGCCTTTAGCATGTACAAGTGTCTCCAAGCTCAATAAGGAGTTAACCAAGGACCCCATTAGATGCTTTCAACCTCTAAAGGGGGTGACATGTCCATGGTATATCCCTCAAATGGTAGGTGGCAGATGATATAATAATGGAGCGAAGTGGGGATCAGGGAAATCATCCAGACCACATGTCATGGTACAAGGTTAGTTGTAATAGGGGAAGCCCACACCTGGGTATATGAATGTAGGAGGGAGCAAGTCATGATACATGAGTTACCCCAGCCTTTGTTTTTCCACCCTTCTTCATATGCATTTTTCCTTTGACTCATTTTCCTTCATAACTGCTCAAGGCTTCAGGGGATGAGAGCGTGATATGTAATATGTAGCAATGAATATCCCTTTAAGGTGGGTCAGTTCATTGCCAACCATGGGTTGGGACAATCATGGGTTCCTTAATGATGGAGGGGGGCTCATTTAGGGCTCATAAGAACCAGGGTGATGGCCATGGGTAAGGGGTAGAGCTCATGTTTGGCTTTTTCCCACGTGGTAAATTTGTATGTCCTGGTGATCTTTTGCATTTTGTGGTACATTTCCAGTTGAGAGTGGCCAAACTATGTTTTTTTCTTTTCTTTTCGCTAGATCAACCTCTAGGGCATCAATCTAGGCCAGACCCAAGGTGTGTACAAGGGGAAGGGGAGGCTAACCATATGTGGACCCAGTCGAGACATGGACCCGAATGGGAAAATAGATGAATGGGTCTAAAATGAGTGGAAGCGGAGTGACGTAGGCGGTATTGAGAAGCAAGACCACACAACCAAAAACGGGATTTCCCATGTAGTGCCAACCCAGAAGCCAATGGCCAGTAAAAGAGATCCCACAAGACTAGGATACAAGGGTAACCATGGAATCGGGCAGTGCAGACAAGAATACAGACCTAACCCACTCTTTCCACTAAATCCCCCCACCAATCCATTCCCCAAAGTGCCTATGACAAGGAAAAAATACTCAACTATACCAATGAAAAGCCATACCTTCAGGGTCGAGAGGCCCACCTTCAAACATACAATCATGACAAGTGGTTGAGGGACCACAAGGCTAGCTCATGTGGCAGAGACAATGGCACATTGAGCTATCTAGTGGCTACAAGGGTCTGTTGGCTGCCCACTGAGGACCATCTAGGAAAAAAAAAATTCTCCTATACTACCCACAGGTGGTGGGTAATAGTTAACACACGCAGAACGAAGGCCCACTGTCACCTTAACCAAGGTCCTTACTCTTTAAGCCTCAACCCCTACCATAAGGCTAAGGGAGGCTTCTAGTGAGATGCTTCAACCAACCCACTACAAGACCAGTCCCTTATATGGGGTCCACTTGGTTGAAGGGAGGAGTTCTTACTATTGTATATTGGCTTAAATGTAAAAATTTCACCTCAAAGTCAACTAAACCGGCCTAAAAATACGCTAAAACTTAATGGAATTCAACAAATAGATAATCGAAATTATTGTACTTTAATTATGCTAACGAGAAAAATAATTAATTTGCAATTCAATATCTAGTTAAATGGACTTTTGCACAAATATGCTTGTTGTCTTGTTGAAAGGAGTTGCAAATCTCAAATAAAATTCTCTAACAAGTAAAGGACTCAAAATTTATGTTAGATATAACACATAAGTAGTCAATTTTATATTATTAAAAAAGTCTTAACCAAATATATAAATATTTTTGAGTTTCACCACGCAGTTAAGGGGTTTCTGTGTAAAATGCCCGTTGTGTGGTTGATTTGGCAAATAATATGGCAGTGAAATGGCAGCGCATGTGACAGTGTCGAGATTTGCACCAAGGCAAAAGCTTAGGAAAGGTCTCCTGTGCATCTAGTTGTTGGCCAAAATAGCGATAAACAAGGCAATTTGCCCCAAAATAGCAAAAGGCCTAAATTCCAAGCTATTTAGGCATCCAGTGATCCGGGGGATCATCAATTCACCAGTTTCCCTTTTAACACGAATTGGATCTTGATTTGAGCGAAGTCAAAGAAATAGGTCAAAGTTCCATTGAGACACGGTTCCACGCCATAGCAAGCTATCTGACTTATCCGGACTAGTGGATGCACGTCCATTAACACTAATGAAATGCTAAATCTGCATGCAATGAGGAAGGAACTTGGTCAATGTTTTGGAATCATGATTCCTTGATATCTGGATATTTTAAGGTAGGCCAATGCAATAGCATTGACTTGTGCATTGACTTGTTCTAAGAGCCAAATCCCAAATATGAGTGAAAAGGCATTCAAGCCTATAGTCCCCAGCCACGGGTCACGAAGTGTTAGTTGTTAATAGCACTCAGAGTTAACAAAGGAAATTTGGATGTCCAACAAAAGATTACAACTATGTGTACCTGGATCCGGAAATGTTAAAATACCTTAAAAAGCACGATTATATTGAAAGGTTATGTGGATGCAAAGACAAGCCCTCCCGGAGCCAAGGAAATATAAAAAATAATCTAGACTATACGTCGTCCCTACCATGACTTATCTAGTAGAGTATAAATGAGCCAAAGAGAACAATGTGAAGAGGTATAGATGTGTGGAACCCAAGTAGTGCTAGAAGTGGCTCTATGGTGCCAAAAAGCGAAAAGTAGCCTACACAGAGCAAGGGGTGGAGTGCAGAGGAGCACAGAAGCTATGTATAAGGATTTTGTGCAGTGCAGTCAGCGAAAGATTGAAGTAGAAGAAATCTAGCAAGAAAACAATGTGGATTTGATTTTGTAAATGCATGAAGAAAGGCATCTAACAAGTTGGTGCTTACAATACAGTGTCGAGGCGATAGGTGTCTTTTATAGGTTGGCGCCTACAAAGTAGTGGAGGGTATTGGTTTCGCCTATAAGATGGTGCCCACAAACTATTGTAATAGTAGGTTGATGCCTACAAAACCAATTGATAATAAGAGTTTATTCATGTATCATGCATGCTTTGTCATCGTTGCTATGACTGACATTGTATGAGTATTGAAATATCTCGATTGGTTAAATTGATCACTATGTTGATTCAACCCTCCCCTCTCTCTCAATATAGTTATATTTCCAACAATTGGTATCAGAGCAAGTTCCTTCAAGAATAGTTAATCAGTGGAAAGTAGTGTTCGAAAATATGATAGCCATGGTCACTGTTTTCATCTTGAAAAGTAAATGGAAATTTAAATTTTTAAAGATTGCCTCAAAATCTAATATGTCAGTTGGGCCCCTAAGTGGCACCCATTCGACCCCCACTTTGAAGGCTATATAAAGGAGATCATTTCTCCTCATTTCGAAACATCAATTTGGTCTCATGTATCTCTGATCAAACAAAATTACAAGAAGGCTGAAATTTTAAGAGGTCGAAATTTCAAGAAGAGGTTGAAATTCTAGGGAGGGTCGAATTTTCAGGGACCTGAATTTTGACATGGCACTTCATCATGATTCTGGTTATTGGTTTGGTTATTATTCTACTATGGTTATTTATGATGTATAGATGGATCTGGAAACTCTCTCTCTCTCCCATAAGGAAGAAAATTTTTAGGTTCTCCCCTTGTCGGTTTTTCCCTGGTTGTGTATCTAATTCTTGTGTCTCCTGTCTCATTGTTTCATGGTTACTTTACGTCTCTTTCATGTTTATTAGTTGACGTTTTTCTTATGCTCTTTCATGTTTATTAGTTGATGTTTTTCTTATCTATAACTGCCTAAATGATATTGAATTTAATGTTATGTAAAAACTAATGTTTAATTGATCATTGAAGTAGTTATTAGGTGAAGAAAAACTTAATTCTAGCAAGTATCCTAGAAAATCAACATGGTTTCAAAGCTAAGTTTGTTGAGCAGTAAAGAGAAAAGGAATTTGAGGCCTCTTTGTAGCAATATGTGAGCTTCTCTGTGGCTCTATCCCTGTGTAATCTTTTGTGGACCCAATCACATATACCCTCTATAAAATTGTGTGAATCTAAGGCTCTGTGGCTATGCAAATTTTCTGAGGCTCATGTGAAGTTCTCTCTGTGATTCGAGTTTTGTTTGCTCATGAAATCCTTTAGCTCCTTTTATATGGCTATTGTGAAAGCTTTACGGCTATTTGCCTTTGCTCATTCGAAGGATTAATGTCACTCTTTGTGACAATCCTCATCGTTGAAGTTTATAAAGTCTACTGCTCCTATGCAAGAAAGGGTTGAGTACCCTTAGCAATAGTCAATGTGAAGGCTTCATTTGTAACTTGTGATCTGAATTAAATCTCTATGGCATTTCTATTTCGCATCTGAATTTGTGACAAGGCGATTGAATGATTATGTGTTACTTTTCTATGGAAATTTTTGAGCCTCCTTGTAGAGCTTTATGGAAATTTGCAAACATTGTTGTTGAAAATGTACCAAGGAGGTGTTTCCCTAGGCTTTTCTCCTTTTGGTCTAGGGAGACACATACATCAACTTTTGTCTAAGTGATATTATGAGTTTATTAATATCGAGGGTCCTAATGTATTTTTTATGTGGAGATGTACTAGGTGCTTTATTATTCAAGTAACATGTGATTTAAAAGTTACTTTATGTGAAAAATTACCAAGTACACTTTATTTTATTAAAGTGACTTTATGAGGAAAAAGTGACCAAGGTACTTAAAACATTAAAAGTACTAGGAAGTCTTTTTAAAAGAAGGGGACCACATGTATGAGGAGTCTGTTGAAGAATGTAACTAGGTTCGGTCTTCATAAATGTATTTGAGTCATTATGTAATGTATTGGTCAAAAGAATGAAAGAGAAATTTCTATTGTTGTTACAATGACTTATTAAAGCATGGGTTTTGTGCTTGGGTCATCATTTCATTAGTCAAAGTCCCCATTGTGGACTCCTAGGATTAATATTGAGACATTACAGTCATTGTACATTTTATGAGACCCTTGTTGGGGTTTTGAATTATGTAGAAAGAATTATTTTTGAGTCAAAAATGAATTATGTCACCTCCACACCAAGTCGGCCTCAAGGAGATCAATTCGGCCTCAACTGGGCAATTCTACCTCACCAAAAGCCTATATATTGGAGCATATTGATTTCATTTGGACACATTCTCTCTCACATGCTTGATATCCATCAAAGCGCTGGGAAAAAGTGGGAAGTTGGAGAAAGAAGCTAAAAGGAGTGCGAAGTTGGTCAAGAAGGGAAGAATAAAATCGAAGTTTTGGGCCATCTATCTCTCTCTCATGTGGGCTACTTTAGGAGATCGAAGTCTCTTTGTCAAGGTCAAAGTTGAAGTTGCTACCTATTGCTGCCAAGTCGAAGTTGTTGGGGTCGAAGTCCTGCTGCTAGGTCGAAGGTTTGGATCAAAGAAGGAAGGGTTGGCTTGGTGTGGAGGAGGTATGTGTCTAAGTTGAAGAGTCTTAGGAAAAACTATTGAAAGAAGAGATTTTGACTGGGTTTTCCCCTAGATAGGGATTTTTCCTTGATAGAGTGCCTACATATTGTGTCTTGTGTTTTTGTGATCTTCATACACACATAATTTGGTAATTACTTGATGAAAGATCATACAACAAATAAGTAAAAGAAGCCAACATAATTCACAAGTAATTATCAAGAAAGAGAAATCTAACCTATTTCTACTAGTATTGGTTTCTCAAGAGAGTCGAAGTTGTTGGGGTCGAAGGTTTGGATCGAAGAAGAAAGGATTGGCTTAATGTGGAGGAGGTATGTGTCTAGGTTGAAGAGTCTCAGGAAAAACTATTGAAAGAAGAGATTTTGACTGGCTTTTCCCCTAGATAGGGGTTTTTCCCTAGCAGAGTGCCTACATCCTGTGTCTTGTCTGTTTGTGATCATCATACACATAATTTGGTAATTACTTGATGAAATATGATACAACAAATAAGTAAAAGAAGCCAACATAATTCACAAGTAATAATCAAAATAGAGAAATCTAAGCCTAATTCTATTAGTATTGATTTCTCAACAGAGTCAAGTGGGGGGGTTGATCCTAGCCATTGATCTAATGGCCTGAGATTAAATCTCAGCCATTAGATCTTAGCGATAGGCTTCTTATCTTATGGAGAAGACAAAAGGGAGGCAAAAAGGAAAATGAGGATCATTATTCTCATAAATACATTGAGAAGAGGAGAGCAACTTGAGAAAGGAGGAGGCTTCAAGCAGAAAGTTACAACAAAGAGAGCAAGAGAATTTCCAGTGGTTCGAATCTCAAGAAGCTAAGTGCAAAGCTTTGGGGAGAGGCTCGAATCTCTAAGGAGCGGCCCACTTAAGCTTAGCACCCAGGTCGAATTATCTTTTGGGTTAAAGGCAATGTAGAGGTATCATTTATTTCTCCCTTCAACGATTGATGAGAGGTTGAGATTTTCAAAACTGAGAGGCAATATTTTTGGGCCTGTTTGGAGCATGGTACAACGACCCTAAGATGTGGAAATTTTGGGCCAGTTTTCAGCACTACACAGTGAGGATTTCAACCAGTTTCCAACAAGTTATTTTAGGAGGAGATACCTATTACAGAAGTGTCATTTCCAGCTAAGAAGTGATTGTTCCTTGATATATATTTCTTGTGTTTTGAAAGCTAACAGGAGCTCGTGTTGCTCAGCAGAAGGAGAGCACTGTGAGAAAGCACATATCAGTCCAAAAATTTCAATGCTAAAGGGACCTCTAAGAAGCAAATAAAAAGAGAAGAGATAAGTAAAACTCTTCTTCTTATCTTGTGTTGTACAAATTTCTTTAAGAAGCAAAATAAAATCTCCTTCTCCAACACTAGTTTTCCGCAAGAGACAGTGGGGTCTTTCTGTTGAGAAACCTAGGGCATCGATAGATAGTTGATTTCTCTGCTTATGCTAATTGCTTGTGATAGACTTTTTACTTCTTTATTATGATCTTCTCTTCTTGAGTTATTATTGTGTTCTTTTCATCAATATAATTACCAAATCATGAACAATAAAGAGACAAGAGACACAGTTTATAGGCTTGTCAGCCAGGGCCAAAACCTCTCACTCTTTGAGACGAAAACCCAAACGAAATTCTTCTTATAGAACATTCAATTGACGAATACCAAGACCATGACAAAGATCCAT
Source organism: Pinus taeda (assembly GCA_000404065.3). Taxonomy (NCBI): domain Eukaryota; kingdom Viridiplantae; phylum Streptophyta; class Pinopsida; order Pinales; family Pinaceae; genus Pinus; species Pinus taeda. The sequence continues at coordinate 254,310 of APFE031344011.1, read as the reverse complement.
GACACTAGAGGCCTCCCAAGACCAAGTCACTAGCCTCCTACCCAACAGTGCTCTTCCTCTTCTCCTTCTCCGCTTCCTTCAGAATTTCAGCCTCTTCTTGTAGGTCTACAGTCCCTCTTCTTGACAATAGAAACCCTAGATCAAATTTGTTCCTTGAATAGTCTCTTCAAGAGGGAGATTCTTTCTCTATCTTACTCGGCTTGCTTCAGCGAAGATTTCCACCCAAACAAGAACACATATGTATGACTATAATCTTCGGCCTCCTTCGGGTCTGTGATCTTCACACGTGGGAGGGTAGAGTAGCCCAGAAACAATCCTCCAAATGATGTTACTTCCTTCACTTCGTTGAGGCTCTTTCTTAGTATGATTTTCACACTTCTTGTTGGAGACTTTCTTCATTGAATTGATTGCCTCCAAATGAGTTCAAGCACTAGTATATATACTTGTTCGTCCATCTCCATTAGGCCAACATGATCTCTAGAGTAGGCCAACATGATCATCTCGAGTCATCCTTACATTGTAAGCCGACTTGAGTGAGGGCTAGTGACAAGGTCTTGGAGGGTTACTTACAAAGACAAATATTACTCTTTACAATGTGTACCAAGCCTTCATTACATGACAATGACTCTTTAGACTTTTATGTCTAGATGACAATATCCCTAAGGCCTCTCAATGGGAGCCTTAACTAAAAATAAAATCCCATCATGAAACCCATGATGCAAGCATTACAATAATTTTATTTTTCTTCTTTTCATCTATTACAGAAAATCATAATTACATGTCATTATGAAGATCGAACCTTGTCTCTTCTAGATATCATCTCTCCTAGATATTGCAGTTGAGTTCTTATTTGAGATGTTTTTGAGAGACATGTAGATATCCCTTCATCCTTTGATACCTTCAATTTATATAGACCAGATCTAACTGATATGATCTTTCTTATTGAACTTTCACAAAATAGTTCTACCATTTTATCATATATTTCTTAAGGAATTTAGACTTCTGTGATCCATAACAATGTTTAGAGAGTTTTCGGCGAAAACTCTCTAGCTCAGCTATATAGGGGACAAGGGGATCTTTGATATATTCTATAAGAATCTTTTGAGCCCTTAGATCCATTTCCATGTATTTAGATAGTGCTTGATCTTCGGATGGTTTGGACACCTTTCCATGGACATGATCAATGACTTCATTTACTTCGAGGACTATATCTATCCTTCTTTTCCATGCAAGGAAGTTTGATGACCCAACCAACTTATAGATCTCCTTGCAAAATGAAGTCATTTTACTAGATTAGATTATATGAGAAAAAGGTACTTACTTGTCAAGTGAAGATAAAATTTTCAACTTGATCCTTGGTTGATGGTGATCGATGAGGACGTCTTGATGCTTCTTCAAATGATTTTCTTTAAGGATGAGGATGTCCTTGCTTCAATGAGAGGGAACTTGCCTTAGAGCTTTTTGAAGATGATGATAATGCCTTCAGCCTTCTTTGGATAACTAGCCTTCAAGATACTTTGACTTCTTCGATGGTGAATGAGTGCAGATCCCAAAAATACTTCTAAGGTTTCGACTTTCTCCAAGATGATGTGATCTTTGTCCTTGAAGTGCTTCTCTTGGATGTCTATACTTTGGGCTACCTTGCTTTGTAGATCTTTTCGACTTGATGAGGGTCTTTGTGGTCTTTTGATGACGACTAGAGGATCCAAAACTTTTGTTGGTGTAGACTTCTTCTTCGATCTATTGTTATAATACTTATTTTGTAGATCTTCACTTCACGATGATCTTTTCTTTGATGCCTTCCTTGAAACTTGATCTTTGAGTGTCTCTTTTGATTAGATGCCATTTTCTTGACTTTGTCACCTTAGCTCTGATACCATGTTGAGAAATCTAGGGCATCGATAGGTAGTTGATTTCTCTGCTTATCATAATTGCTTGTGATACTTTTTACTTCTTGATTACGATCTTCTCTTCTTGAGATATTATTGTGTTCTTTTCATCAAGACAATTACCAAATCATGAACAATAAAGAGACAAGAGGCACGGTATATAGGCTTGTCAGCGAAAGCTAAAACCTCTCACTCTATAAGAGGAAAACCCAAATGAAATTCTTCTTATAGAACCTTCAATTGACGAATACCAAGATCATGACAAAGATCCTTGACACTAGAGTCCTCCCAAGACCAAGTCACTCGCCTCCTCTCCAACGTTGCTCTTCCTCTTCTCCTTCTTGACTTCCTTCAGAATTTCGGCCTCTTCTTGTAGGTCTGCAGTACCTCTTCTTGACAATAGAAACCCTAGATCAGATTTTTTTCCTTGAATAGTCGCTTCAAGAGGGAGACTCTTTCTCTATCTTACTCAGCTTGCTTCAGCGAAGATTTCCACCCAAACAAGAACACCTATGTATCACTGTAATCTTCGGCCTACTTCAGATCTGTGATCTTCGCACATGGGAGGGTAGAATAGCCCAGAAACAGTCCTCCAAACTATGTTACTTCCTTCACTATCCTTCCTTCTTACTTTGTTGATCTTGAGGCTCTTTCTTAGTATGATTTTCGCACTTCTTCTTGGAGACTTGCTTCACCGAATTGATTGCCTCCAAATGACGTTGAGCACTAGTATATATACTTGTTTTTCCATGTCCATTAGGCTAACATGATCTCTCTCAAAACATCCTTACATTGTAAGCCAACTTGAGTGAGGGCTAGTGACAAGGTCTTGGAGGGTTACTTACAAAGACAAATATGACTCTTTACAATGTGTAACATGCCTTCATTACATGACAATGGCTCTTTAGACTTTTATGAATAGATGACAATATCCCCAAGGGCTCTCAATGGGAGCCTTAACTAAAAATAAAATCTCTTGTTCATGAAACCCATGATGCAAGCATTACAATAATTTTATTTTTCTTCTTTTCATCTATTACGTAAAATCATAATTACATGTCAATATGAAAACCGAACCTAGTTACACTTTTCAACACTTTCAAGGGTCATCTTGACCAAAAATACTATGTCTAATATTGTGTGTGCCTGCTCTTTTATCTAGTAGGTTAGCTATGCAAAGGAATATGGTAGAGTAGCTCTAATAATTTATGTAAATGCAATTATTAGTGTTGTATTTCATGATGGGTTTGGGCATTAAACCATGCAAAACATAAAATTAGGTTGAGCTACAAACTAGACACAAATTTCTACAATTGCACTATAGAATCACATGGAATATGATAGAATATATATATATATATATGGAACCATACCAATTACTTTTCTAGATGATCCGAGCTCAAGGGATCAACGTTTTTTGATCTAAAATTGTTACTATGAAGTGATTCGAAGGATTCGAGGGTCAGTGATGCATCTAAAACCTAAGTTCAGTGATTGCTATGACAAGGTTGATTTGAAGTTGTGTTTGATTATAATAAGTTTGTGGATGACGATCTGAATCTCTAAGGCAATCCAACCTTCAAAAGAAATCCGAGAATTTTATGAAAATCTATGTCACTTATATCCTATTTCAGTTTTTGTGGTCCATTAATGTGACAATTTTGGGTGGAGATTCAAGGTTGAGCCTCTGGGAAAGAAGAAGATCTAAGTTTAAAAGGTGACCAAGTTGTGTGAGATTGTTAGCTTCATCATTACCCTAGAAATTGTGATATGATCTGAACCCTATAATGTGATTCAAATCTCCTAGAATCTGTGATCACTACTCTTGAAGAAGAAGTCTACGTTCCATCTGGAATTGATCTGTGTTTGCTTGATTCAAGTAATCTGAGCTTGTTTGTTAATAAGATCAAGAAGGTCGAGAATGAATAACATCTAAAGGCTATGGCCAAAGAAGTTTGTGTCTCTAATTTAACTCTGTGCAAGGATTGTGGAATAGTCTGAGATGAACCCCGAGTATCAAATCTATTGAACTCATTGAGACGTTTTTATGCTAATCACTATGGAAAAATTCATGTGTTAAATGGTTTGGATTACCACGTACCAATTCAAACTATGGAAGTGATCAACGTAGTCCAGAAGGAATTATGGTCATCTTTGAGGACATGTTCCTATGGCCAAATTCTACCTACTACACTAACAAGAAGAACCGAGTCTAAACCAGAGATCCAACAAGTCTATCATGAGAAATGACTATACTATGCAAGATCTGTGACAAGTCTAGGCTTCAAATTGTCTTACACCTCTAAGGAATCCAATTACATAAGTTGTGTGGAAGAAAGAAATTCGAGTATAGAAATACTCTTTGAAGTCAAGAACCTCAAAAACAATGCCACATATAAATTCGAGCAAAACAAGGACCTATAGCTCCATTACAAGTCTCCAATTCAAAGGAATAATTATGGTTTCATGTTTTGGTTGAATGTGTCATAAGGCTAATACCTGAGAAATTATATATATTGCAAACTTTGTTGATGTTTCTTGAGTTGATGATGCAAGAATGAGTATTATTTATCTAAGGTTTGAAACATTGTAGATTTGCATATCTCTAAGGGTTTGAACAAGAAATTCCTAGGGTTTGCAAAACCCTATGATTGCCTTTGTTGAATGTGATGAAGAATGCAAGAATGATCGTTGAAGGATAAGCATTAGGGTTTGGGAATAAAACCCTATCAAGTCAAAAACGGGTTGCAAATGAAAAACCATGGGCCTATGGATTAATTACTTCCCTAGCTCCTAGATGAGTTGACATCTTGGTAATAAGGTTGATTTGCAGGATGGATTCAAAGATCTAGAGGGAGCTACCACGATCTCAAAAATATAAGTATCTTGTATTTCTTTATTTTAATTATTACTGACATTGGATTGTTTTGTAAACTTTGGGTAGGTTTTGAAGAAGAAAGCCTAGGGCTTATGAATCAAACCCTAGACCCGATTGCTTCTACTAAAGAAGATTTGGCATCTTGTTGTTAAGGTTGATTTGCAAGGTGAATGTAGAAGGACTAATGATTAGGAAGGGACTTAAAAGATAAGTATCTTTTGTCTTTTGTTTTATTTTTAAATTGTTACTAATGATGTAAACTCTTTACAAGGACTCCTTGTTGTGGACTCACTAATAACGTGGACTTATTGATAATGATAATGATGTGAGCTTGTAGATGATGTGAACTCCTTATGATGAACTATGTGGATGTGAACTCTTTGTTGATGATGATAACTCCTTGATGATGTGGTTGATGGACTCCTTGATGATATGGATTCATTGATGATGAACTCCTTAATGATGAAATCCTTGATGATGTGAACACCTATAATGTGGATGTGAACTCTTAGTTGATGTTGATATGAAGATGTGGATGATGGACTCCTTGGGAAATATTTCATGCTGATATGGACTTCTTGATGATGCGGATGGTGATATGGACTCCTTAGTAATATAGATGATATATACTAATTATTTGGACTCCTTGGTGATATGGACAAGATCAACTTCTTGATGATGATATGGTGATGATATGGTCAACTTCTTGATGATGATATGAACTCAGTGATGATATGTATTACTTAACGATGTAAACTACTTGATAATGATGAATATATGGACTCGGTGATAATGTAGATTACTTGATGATGATGATGATGATGATGATGATGATGACGTGGAAATGATGATGATGAGAAAGGGAATCGATGATGATGTGGATTTTTGGATGATGACAATGATGTAGACTCATTGATGATGTAGAATCCTTGATGATGATATGGACTTCTTGATGACCTGGACTTCATGAACTCTTTTGATGATGAGAACTCCTTAATGATGATGTGAACTCTTTGATGATGACGTGGATTCCTTGATGACATGGACATCTTAATGATGTGGACTTCTAAATGATGTGAACTCTTTGATGATGGTATGAACTCTTTAATGATGTAATGAGATTGACTTGATTTGAGAAGGCTAGATCAAGAGGGAGTTGACTCACACTCTCAACATATAGTATTATCTTGATTGCTTTTTTTATTATTTCATTATGACTCTCTTGGCTTGCTTTGTTGTTCTTATTCTTCCATAGCCTCCTCGTGGCGATTGCAAGTACATAATGAAGATGCCAAGGTGTGCAAAATCGTTAGAAATATTGGAAGAACAATGTGACAAAAAGACTCGTGATAGGCTCTATACTCAGAGGGAGCATACAAAATTAGCTCAATTGAAGAATGTTTCTATGAAGATAATTGGATAGTTCGAAGACCGATGTTCATCTAGATATGCTAAAGGTGAGCCCATAACGTTTCTGCTATGTAGAGGACTTTTGTGTAAGAGGGAGTTGCCTTTGAGGCATGAACCTGGTGATGTCCTTGGCACAATGGACTGCAGGTCCATTGACATTTTCCTGATGAATGATTTGAAAAAGTTGCAAGACTTTGATATTAACTTGGTTGATTCTCTTATCGGTTCATTGATCTATCTGATGATGTTTGTCTTCGTTGAAGTCTATTGTTATTTGTTGGATTCAATTATGGTTGGTCGGATTCTACTATGGTTGTTGATAAGCCACTCATTATTTGATGGGTTCGATTATAATCTGTTAGTACTTGTTTCTAGGAGAATCCATTTATTATATGTTGGATTCAACTATGGATATTGATATTTGCTTCTATGTTTGTCGATGATTGCTCTTGAGAGAAGCCACTACTGAGATCTATTATATATGTTGCTACTGATTGATGTTTGCTTCTCAGAGAAGCCCCGACTAAAACTAGACGAACAACGAAATGTTGTTTGCTGAAATATTTAAGATCCACCATGGCTACATTTTTTATGATGAATTGGTTGCTAATGTTTATGTGAAGAAAGCTAATGTTTATGTGAAGACACTGAAATGACTAAGAATCCCCTTAAAGAGAGAGCACTAATTACATATCATCATATTATGGACCATCTCCTGTAGGTTGTGTCATGAGACCTTGTGGTCCGAGGGATGTATTGTTGATTCTCCCTGTAGGTTGTGTATCGCAAGACCTTATGGTTTGGGAGATGTGTTGTTGATTCCCCCTATAGGTTGTGTGTCGTGACACCTTGTAGTCTAGGAGATGTATTGTTGACTCCTCCCATAGGTTGTGTCAAAGGACCTTGTGGTTTGGGAGATGTATTGTTAGTTCCTCCCTTAGGCTATGTTGTCAGACCTCGTGGTCGGGGAGATGATTTGAGATGGATGTTATGTATCTTTCCTTATGATGAGACTAATGATCTTTCCCTTAGGCTATGGGTTGTGAGACCAATGAATGTTTAGGGAGATTGATCTTAAGAGAGAGAATGAAAGGTACGTCCCCGACTAAGAGTGAGTGTTGGAAAATATGATAGCCATGGTCGGTATTTTCATCTTGAAAAATAAATGAAATTTAAATTTTTACAGTTTGCCTCCAAATCTATTAGGTCGGTTGGGCCCCTAAGTGTCACCCATCTGACCCCCCCTTGAAGGCTATATAAAGAAGATCATTTCTCCTCATTTGGAAACATCAATTTGGTCTCATGCATCTTTGCTCCAGCAAAATTACAGGAAAGCCAAAATTTTAGGAAGCAGAAATTTCAAGGACTTGGATTTTGACATGGCACTTCATCATGATTCTAGTTATGGTTTGGTTATTATTCTGCTATGGTTATTTATGATGTGTAAATTGTTGATAAATCTAAGGGCAGCTAGATTAGGCGATTTCTCTTACTTGGATAACTACTTGTGATGTATTTTTACTTAACTTGATGAACTTGTAGTTAGTTCTTCTTTACTTGATTATTATTGAGTTCTTTGTCATCAAACAATAAAGAACAATGAGACAAAAAGACATAATGTAGGATGCTAGCCAGGGTCAAAACCTCTCCTTTTGAGCGGAATACCCACAAGAATTCTTCTCTTCTTAAAGCATGTTCAAATGACCAATTCCAAGACCTATGACCCTAGACCAAGACCAAGTTCTCTTTTGATCAGCGTTCCTTCTACAAAGTTGAGGCTTAGTCAAACTTGCTTCAAAGCTCCAAATTTTGGCATTACTTCGGAATTCGGCTTCTATTACAGGCCTACAATTTTTGGCATGCTTGTAATCCTTGCAATTTCACACGTGTGATCAATTTAGGTCAGAATTAGGGTACTCTTCTTCGCTTGGTTTGGACTTCTCTTCCTAGTATTTCAGCTTGCAATTATGATTCTTTGACACTAGTTTTTGGCTCCTTTGAGCTCTGCAATTTATCACTTCAGAAACCATAGTTGTAATTCACACGTGTGAGAGATATAGGCCCAAAAACAAAATTCTAAACTTCAACTTTGCTTCTCCTTGTATTCTCCTCTTCTTCACTCCTTTTAGGTCTTCCTTTTTTCTTCTTGATCGAACTTGTTGTGAGTTGAATGTATCACCTCAAATGTGGTCGACTTCCATCTTACATATAGGCTTCTAGGGAGCCCTAAATAGGCCAACTTGTTCTCCCCTGAAGGTAGACTTGATGTTGCTTGTTGACAAGGTCTTGGAGGGTCTTTATGACACTTCTGACTTTACAAAAAATCTCTTTCACTTGATACATGATGCCCAAATGGGTCTTATACATATTGCAATGACTCAATTGACATCTTGACTCGATAACAAAACCTAAAAGCACTTAATGGGTGCTTGACCTACAAATAAAAATAACCTTGAGCATGAAACCTATGCTACAAAATAATAATAATAAAATTTATTTTTCTCTTTTCAGCAAGTACATAGAATCATGATTACATTAGACATTATGAAGACCGAGCCTAGTTACACTTTTCAACACTCCCTCTTAACTAGGGATGTATTCATAATCTATATAATGCAATTGGACATTCGCACGCTGAAAAATTCTCATAATAAGAGTCTGATTGGTAAGCCATCTCATAAGCTATTTATTCAACTTATCTGAGTGCATCTCATCATATCAACCAGCATTCTCATATAGCGAGGCCTTGACTAATACCTCTATTTCTCCACAAGAATAAAGCACAATGATGGGGAGACAATGACTTATAAACACCTTCATCATTGTCTCTCAAGGCACATACTCCATCCAGATGTTAACTTCAAGGTATGTCCTTCTATGACCATTCCCATCTTGGATTAACACATCCTCATGGAATTTCCTCTTCAACTAACCTTACCTATTAGATGTCCTACCTCGTCCTCAAAGAGTAACGGAATCAATCTGAAATGCTTACCCAATCCTCCATTCTTTCTTCACAACTGGAAGACAAGAATGATGTGTCTACCTCTCCCTCTCAACCAAGGAGGATCTACTCATTCCTATAAAAGGAATATACCCAACCTCCTTCTTAACAAGGGACTTGACCAAGCTCCCTCTTAACAAGGGACTTGACCAAGCTCCCTCTTAACAAGGGACTTGTTTACAATGGCAGTTCTCTTCGATGGAAATCATGGTACTATTAACTGCTTGTAGGGCTCCTCTTGTCAGCATCATTTCATGAACTTCAACTTCTTCATCATGGAGCCTTCTTCTCCTTTGTAGGGCATCAGCCATCTTCATCACTTCCCTTCAACGAAACAATGTGTTGACCCAATAGTCATGTCATCCTTCTCTTCATCGAAAGTGATCTTCTAGTCCACATCTGGCTATCCTTCATACAGTTATCTCTTTGAAGTCATATTTCTTTCATGATCTTCCATCCAATCTCATGAGTACTAGTTGTAGGTGACTTCTACAATTCTTTTATGGTAGCCCTGTTTCAACCCAACCGATGATTACTCAAAAATCAAAAATGAACATTAAATCAAAGCTACCTCATTTATGATGGCCTTTCATCATGGCATCAGCTTCCTGCAACATCAACATCCTTTCGCACATTGTATGAATCCATCTCCAAGTCATGCTTTACCAAGGTTATTCGTCTCCAATATACATATCAGGGTCTTTATACCTTCTTCATGGAGATGACATAGCTAGTTCTTCTAGAAATAAGATGTTGATTATTCATCTTACGTGACACCAGATGCATCATCTTGCAAACACTTCTTTCAACTCTTCTTCACATATTGCTTCCTCGGGATCATCTATACACAATTCCTTTATCATAGGAACCATAGTTGCTAACATCATATTCTCCATGAGGTCATATTATGTTGATTTCATCTTGTCAATATATAGAAGAGTTCAAGGCATATTGTCTACATGCCTTCATGCATCATTCTAATGGAAGAGTTTCTTCTTTTTTCATCATGCTCGTGAGATAGAGCATTTAACACATACTATCTACAACCATATAATGACATGACTTTTATCTATCTATTACCAAATATACATACCTCTTTCTTCATGTGGTCACCTAGACTTCCTTTCAACAGCATCCTTTCCTTGCTTGAAGATGAGAAATACTTCAACCAACTTGACATGTTGCATTCCCTTGTCACCATACCATCATCCTTCTAAACAATCGATCACAACACAAGGTGGAATGTAAACTGTCAATGAGACACTTGCTTCTTCCAAGTAGAGGTGAACCTTCTAATGAAGATTCCAATGGAGGATCTTGATGATCCTCATTTTGCAAATGCTTCTTCCCAGTCATGATGATGATCTCTTTTTATCTTCTATCTTGCTAGATGACTTTCCTCCGACCATATGTACTATTACTTCAGTTGTCCTTATATACTTCCAATGGAGATGCCTTGAGCTACTTCCTTTCTATCACGCTGATAGATTTAGTCATGTAGACTTCTACTTTAGTTATCCTTTCATGCTTCTATGATGATCTCATCTCTATTTCAACTCTAATGCATCTAACATACTGTGATGATTTTCCATCATGACAGTGATCTTCTACAAAACTGAAAAGAACCAAGTATATGGTGTTATCTCAGTCATAGTAGAGGTCTTTCACTTCCTCCTTCTTTGTCTTCTTTTCAAGTTCTTCCACTTCTTTGGTGACACGGGCATCATTTCTTTCCTTTCTCTTGTCCTTCTTGAGTTTAGGACAATTCCTTTTGAAATACCCATATTCATTACACTCATAGCATTCGATCTTTGACATGTCTATCTTCTTATGAAACTTCTTTTGAAGCCCAAACTTTCCAAATTTTCCTTTCTTCCTTGTCGATGTTGCATATGCTTGAACTTGTTCATTTGAGCCAACATTGTTCTTCGCCTTTAACCTAGATTCTTCAATCCTGTATAATGACCATAGATCGGTGAACGGAGTGGTTTTCTTTTTCCCATAGATGCTTGATACAAAATTGCCCCATTCATTAGTTAGTGCATTGAGCACAATGGTGGTCATTTCTCGATCAAACATTACTTCTCCAACTTCTTGTAGTTGATCTCTAATTTCAGATACTTTCATGAAATATGAAGTTATCCCTTCTCCCCTTGAGATTTTCATTTTGTATAGCTCAGTTCTTAATGATCTGATTTCTCTTGCAATGCTTACAAAAAATAACTCCACCAATTTGTCATAGATTTTCTTTGTTGTCTTAAACTTTGCAACATAAGGGATGAAAAAATCCTTGATCAACTCTATGAGGATCCTTTGTGCCCTTATTTCTCCTTTCATGTATTTTGATAGAGCTTGAGCTTGCCCTTGAGATGGTTTGGTGATGGAGCCCTTAACATATTCAATGACTTCATTTTCCAAGAGAATTAAATCAATTATCTTCTTCCATGCAAGGTAGTTTGAGATTCCAACCAATTTATTGTTCTCCTTGCAGAATGTAGTCATTTGGTTTATAGATGGAGGCATAAAAATATAAAATACTTACTTGTCAAGTGAAGATGCTCCTATGATGATGATATCTTCAACTTGATTCCTTCTTGATTATGATGATCATTAAAGATGCTTCCTTGATGATGTCTTCCTTCTTCAAAGATGACAATGTTTCCTTTTCAGGTGATCCAGAATGGATTTTGTAAGTCAAGTCAAAATATTACCATATGTTGATGACCAAGATGGTCCTAGGTGGGAAAGTTGTTCTTGACTTGTGCAAAGTTTGATTGTCTCAATTCACTGTGAAACTAGTGCCAAGACGAAGGGTTCGACGTTCTGGCGATGTCTCCAAATTTCCGTTTGGCCTCCCGGTGAGGGAGAAATCATTCGTCGAAGTTGAAGTGTCGAAGAAGGCCTTGTTGACTATGTGACTTGTCGCAGCTCCATAAGGCACAAAATTAATTCCCAAGTTCCTACAAAAGAATGATGGTAAGAAACAGATGTCGATTAATGTTTTGGCACATTTATATTTGGCAAGTTACAAGGGTCAGATTATGTTCAATGATGTCAAAATATTACATTAAAGTGTATTCTATCCTAATGCTATGGTGGCCATAGTAATATGTTGAATTCCTAATAGTGCATGGTTACATTACACTATGGCGCATTTGCTAAACCTAAGGTGGGCACATTATTAAAATGCCAAAGCGTGTGAAGCTAAGGCAAGGTGAGTGAAAAATTATGTTCACAAACCATATCATAAAGTTTAAAATTGGAATAATTTCATGCCTTAGTGCAAAGGTGGCAATGGTTATGAGCGCATATTAAATCCGAGTCAACTGGTGGTTTTATAATGTTGGAAAACATTACAAAAGGGCGCATTAACTATATATGTCGCATTTTAAAACTATATGGTATATGCCTTGACGAAATGTTCTATTGTTACGTCAATTGCCACGTCATGGAGGAGTCCATTTTCAAAGGCGCAAACGTATATGACATATTGTTATCAATGTATTCCGATGCATTACGAAAATGCAAGTCACTGTGACAAACATAGCCAGGTTAGCATCGATGAGTAGGCAGAAATGGTCATGCAAATCCGTTGCAGATCTGGTCAATGTCGAGGATTATGAACAACTCATGCCACGGCAGTGTAGTTACCATGCAACGGAGGTATAGCCAAGTCAACGGTTTATCAAGCCACGGATTCGGCACATGGAGCCAAGGTGGTTACATCATCAAATAGTGTGATGTCCACAGAAGGTGCAGAGGAGACCATCGGTGCACGTAAGCAGTCCAAACAAATGCAGAACAGATGGCATCCAACTGTGTGTCGAAGATCCAAGGTCCCGGTCAACATGAAACAGTCAAAGGTTAAGTGTGTGGATGGCACAGTCGATGGAATAAGTGTCCCACGAGGCGGGTTCATGTCAGCTAGAACAATGCAACGGAGTTTTGGATCATGTGGCATGCCAGCGCAGGAATGGCACAAGTTATGTGGCATCGGAAGTGGCACGGTGGCATGGCAAAAGCTACGCATTACTGCCACAATGCCACGCAGCGAAACCAACAATGCACAGGTTTCCTTGTCAACAAAACAAATCACAATTGTCGAAGGTTTGTGGCATAGCGCCATGGGTCGACGGAGCCAAGGTGGCACGACAACATGCGCAGAACCCCGAAATTGGCCAACACAGTAGCGTCAGTTCCAACTACAAGCCATGAATAGAAGTTGTTTGCGGAGATCATGGAGCCTGGATGAACTTCGAGTTGGCAGTCCAATCAAACAATGTGACGTCAGTGCAATGAGGCTACGTCCTTTCACCCGCACAGAACTCGAAAACAAAGTTATATTAAGGTTCTAATCCGAACTATGATGCATGTGGATAAGTCAACCAACAATGTGGCTTCAGTCATTAATGTATTTCGAAAATCATGGTATTGTTACCATTCGAAATATTTTGAAGCTAAGGTCTAAAAGCATAAAGTTTAGATAAATTTAATGCATTTCGAAAGTCATGGTATTATTTGCCATTCGAAATAATTTTGAAGTTAAGGTTTAAAACTATAGGAGATAGTTTTGCACTATATTGGTATTTATGATAAAGTTTGTTGAAACTAAATTCATAATGTATTAGCACCGAGATTTCTAATTGGACCACAAAGAATTTGCTAACAAACTCCGAAGTTAGCTTTGGATTTTCATATAAAGGGAGGTGAAAGTCCATCCTTTATACAAGCGAATTCAAGGAAGCGGAGTTCTTTGAAGATAGGCTTTTGAAGCCTTTGGAGGAGGCAGAGATTTGTAGAAGGCAAATCCAGGGGTTCACATTTGTGAAGTGGAGATCACATTTTCAGTGTAAGAGCACTTTTTGAAGCCTTGGTAAGAAGAGAAGAGAGGCGTTTCATAAGTCCATCAAGTGTCTTCTTTTTCCCGATGTGAAACCCTTCAAGAAGGAGGTTGCGCTTCAGTTTTCAAGCGACAATTTAGTGAAAGAAGCTTTGGGGTCAAAGTTTCGACATTGTCTGCAGGTGCTCTTTTGAGCGTTTCCCGGCCATCCTTGGGCCTATTCAGGAATGGAGACAGGCGCTGGAAAGTTGTTGTAGGTGGCTTTCTTTCTACAATGACTAGCAATGCCTGTGAGCACAGATCAATTGGAAAAATCACATGTAAAGAAACTCTTGAAGCACTTGTAATAGAAGGGTCGCACATTTTGAAGCGAACCCAGAGACGTAGTGCAGGAGGGACGAACTCCGTCATGAAATTCTTTCTAAGTTTGTGTCTTTTAATTTGTTGCTTATGCGTCATTTAATTCTGATGTTCTAAAGCATAAAGACGACTTAATATTTTGCTTGCACTTCTCATTTATGCAATTCATGGTTCAATGCTCCCTTTAAAAGATAATCACCCCCCAGTTTAGTCTTGCACTTTTAGAGAGGACGATCTAATTTCCGCATTTCAGATCATTTATGAGAGGGAGATTGCCTTGTTGCCTTGATTCCTTTGATGATGAAGTGTTCGTCTTGCTTCCATTGGATGATGAATGTAGAATGTGTTAGCTTGGATAAGAAAGCCCTAGGAAAAATGGATAAAACCCTAGAAATGGACCTAGATCAATGTTTCTGCTGAGAGAAGAAAACCTAGCTCATGCAGAAAGGAAGGAAAGTAACTAATGATGAAGACAAGGATGATGAGATTACAGATGGATGATTTATGCATGATGGCAAGGATCAAGAGGGCGTTGACAATTTCCCCTCTATCCTCAAAAGGTAAGTACTTTGTATCTAATTATTATTATTGTTATTTTACACTTGTCTTTGTTTCTTTTGTTGGGTTATAATCATTCTTCCCCATAGTGAGGATTGCAGGAACATAATGAAGCCTACCAAGGCTTTGACAACGGATGGAAGAATTGGAAGAACAAAGCAAAGTTTGCGAGAAGAAGATTCTCCATAGAAGAGGGAGAGAGAACTATGGGAAGAAATTTGTTCCTGACCAAAGGTAGCCTTGTACAAACCTCGGATATAACATCCTCAGAGTGATGGATATGTAAGGAGTCCTGGTTGATCCTGTATGTCTTATTTCTGGAAAAACTATGACTCTCGTAACGGGAGCAGCAATGGCTAAAAAATTTGCTTTTGTGATAGAAGCAGTCATTGTTGAATTTTGTAGTTATGGTTGATCTTCATAATTATTATTTTAGTCAATGACGTATTTGTAAATCATGTTCTTCATGCTATTGTCAAAGGAAAAATATATTTTACATGTTCTTCATGTCAGTGTTTAAAAGCAGAAACTTTGAATTTTTGAATTTAGAATTTTTAGCTCCAAGAAAAGCCAAGTTGGCCCTCCTAAACAAGTTGGTCGAGTCAAGCATGGCACCCATTCGGCCAGGCAGAAGACTATATAAAGTCATTCGTCCTCCATCATTTGGCCAAGCAAGTTCGGATCATCTGAGGAAGGAAGCATTTCAGATCTGAGGCAGAAGACAAATCTAAAGGCAATAAACAAGACGAATCTGAGACAAGTGTTGGACGAATTGATCTAAGGCAAGCCGAACATTATCTGAGGTGGATTGATGTGATCTAAGAAATATTGAGCTATCCTAAGGCAAGTCAAATTTCTGAAGTAACTTTGAGGTAGATAGGGCTAAAGCAGATGTTGAAAATTTGGCAACTCTGGGATGAATTTCTAAAAATTGAAAGTCTAAAGTATGACTTTCCAAAAATAGTAAATCACCTTGCATCAATTGATAATCAAGTATTGTTGATGGAAAATCGCTTTTGATCATCAATTAATCCTAATAGTTCAATTTCAACTCAATCATCAATATTATCATTAATATTATTATTATTCTTATTCTTATGATACTATTACATTATTATTAAAAAGCAATTCAACACACTCAATCATGGCTGCCAATAATGTTCTCTTACACTCATTATCAGCATGGCATATTCCTCTTACACTCTCATTAATGCTCTTACACTCTCCTACACTCAATTAAATCATGTCATAAAAGATTCTTTTACACTCTCTTACACTCAATTAAAGCATGTCATAAAAGATTCCCTTACACTCTCTTACGCTCAATTAAAGCATGTCATAAAAGATTCTCTTACACTCAATTAAAGCAGGTCATAAAAGATTCTCTAACACTCTTACATTCAATAAAAGCATGTCATAAAAGATTCCTCTTACGCACTCTTTAATGCATATGTTACACTCTCTTAAAAGCACAAGTTACAAAGGCATGTGTACCTCCTTAATTGCATGAGTTACATTTCCTAAATGGGCATGAGTTACACTCTCCTTGGCATGCGAGTTACTCTTCCTTTATGGCATGGATTCGTTGATCCTCCTTTATATATGTGCGTCATTCTTTCTCCCTTCACTACTTGTGCATTGTGAAAGAAGAATTTGAACTTGACAGAGAGTTGGAGAGAGATGAAGAAGATTGTGAGAGAGAGACTTGGAGAGTAAGAGCAGAGCTTGGAGACCAAGTTTGATTCAGTGCTTCAATGTTTCAGTCGAAGGGAAGGTTGATTACTTGTGTTCATATGTTGTTGCTACAACTTGTTCATATTTGGGTGAACATACTCATTCTCTTGATCTCTCATTGTACTCTGTATCACTGTTGAACAATTGATTTCTAATAGAAGAAGACAGTGGTTGGGTTTCCCCCTTGTGGGTTTTTCCCTGGTCATTGGACCTAAATTCTCTATCTCATTTTGTTCTTGGTTGTCTTCTATTGTGCATTTGATTCATGTTCTATCTACAATTGCCTATCTAATATTGCAGCATAGAGGAGATTTGTCATAAGTGATTGTTACAGCATAGAACATCAGAATTTCAACAACAAACCATTCTGAGACAAAGCGAAGTTATTATCTCTATAACAGACTAAACCTCTGAGGCAACATAAGGTTGAGATTCTAAGGTGGGTTGAAGTTGCAAGACCAAGTTTATTTGGGTACAAAAGCATGATCAAGTTCAATGGGTAAGACTTGACTAGGAGGCACTAAGTTTGACCTAGCATTCTTAATGACCTAGCTTTCTTAAGTGATTGTCTCTTCATGATCCTACTAGCATGTTGTTTTACTGTTGATATCCTATGTGTAATTGCTTTATGATTAATAAGAATGCATGAAAGAATTAACCTAAGAAGTAATTATCAGTTTAGAGGACACTTGAAAATTCAACATGGCAATAGAGCTTATGGTAAAAGAGTAGCTTTGAAGTTGAAGCCATCTTTGTTTCAATCCATCCTCTAGGGATAGATCCATCAATTAGCCCTACATGCCCTAGTTCAAGAATCTCATCACAAAAGAAGGGCCAAGATCTTCTCTCATGTTTGAAGAAATTCTCAATCCATTTTTCCAAGTCAATGATAAAATCATCAACCTTATATTTCTATTTGCCATTGGCATTGCACTGCCTATGTAATACATTTGGATTTTGATGACTTAATGAGAATATTACAGCTATCAGTGTCTTTATCTTACTATCTTGTCTTTCTCCTATTGGATCATTGATGAATTGAATATGTTTTATGATTTATCATTTATGAATTTAGAATTTCTTGTCTTTCTCCTATTGGATCATTGATGAATTGAACATGTTTTATGATTTATCATTTATGAATTTAGAATTTATGATTCATTGATTTATCATTTATGTGACATGTATTTGAATTTTGTATGTATGCTATAATGTTACTTACTTTGTAAACATTAAAACTTACATCTACATGAAGATCTATCTCTGAAATCAATGAAATTGTATCATTAATGAGAATGTGTGTAAGAAATATCTAATTTTTAATATATATATTTTAAATATATATATTATTTTAATAAAATAATATATAACGTATCCGAACGTGTCCTATTCCGAGGGGTCAACGTGTCCAATGTATCCGACGAATCTCGAATTCACGTGTCAGGTTACTTAGGTTATAAGAATACATATTGCCTAATCTAAAGGACTATGCAAAGCACATCACAATAATGAGTTATTCAAGACAAATTTGAGGCTTGAAAATGAAGACTTATACAAAGACCAACAAAGCTATAAATTTGTAGTTTACGCTTGGAATGTAAGGTATGTTTTATTACTTTTAACCTCGTTAAATTTATGATCTCGTTTGAGATCAAGTTGTTGAGAAAACTAGGGCATGATAGTTAAAAGATTTCTTTGCTTGATAATTGCTTGTGATATACTTTTAATTCTTAGCTTATAGTATTTTCTTCGTTATGTTACTATTGTGTTTTTTCATCAAGACAATTACCAATATGCGCAATAAAAGACAAGTGACACAGTATGTAGGCTTGTCAGCCAAGGCCAAAACCTCTCACCTCTTGAGAGGAAAACCCGATCAAAATTCTTCTTCTAGATCTTCAACTAATGAGTACGAAGACCCTTGACTCTAGTATCCCTCCCAAGAACCTTGTCACTAACCTTGATGCTCTACCTCTTCTCTGCCTTGACTTCCTTCTAGATATCGAACTGCTCTCCACAGCTTCTAGAGAAACTTGGTCTCTATCCTTCACACTACCTCTTCTTGACTTCCCCTAGAGAAGTTTAGTCTCTAGGCTTTTACTGGTCTATTCTAGAGAATCTTAGACTCTATCTTGGTCACCTAGAGAATCTTGGTCTCTTAGGTTTACCCTAGAACAGAAACACTAGTCTCCTTAATGCAGCAATAGGTTCCTCCTTCGATCTTCTTGTGATGTCTTTGTTTCTTCTTTCTTTGCACGAGAGAAAGTATATAACCCAAGATAAGTCCTAGAAGAATCCTTCCTTCGCTAACCCCAGAAGAGTCATGTCTTTGCTATCCCCAGAGGAATCATTTCTTCGCTATCCCCACAAGAAACCTTCTTCGCACATCTTGCTGTTAGACTCTATTTCGCACTTCTTCTTGATCGAATGTTTGTCGAGTTACTTGCCTCTAAGTGAGGCCAAGTGTGGCTATCTATACACCTCAACACATGTCCTTTAGGCCAACATGATCACTAGTGGTTAGGCCGACTTCTTCTAGCACGTTCTTCCATCGTTGTAGGCCGACTTGAAAAGGATAAGTGACAAGGTCTGGGAGGATACTTTACATAGACAAGTTTGACCTTTTACAAAGTGTAACATGACTTCATTACATGACAATGACTCTAATATTTTATGACTAGATGACAAATAATTCCTAAAGACTCCCAATGGGAGTCTTGACTCAAAAATAAAATCTCTTGCTCATGAAACCCATGAAGCAAGCAATACAATAATTTTATTTTTCTTCTTTACATCTCAGTACATAAAATCATAATTATATGTCATTATGAAGACCAAACCTAGTTACACTTCTCAACACAATTCCTTCACATTCTTAATGATTATGTTTGTCAACAAGGACCAAGGATAGGTCTAGCTAAAAGTTTGTGGTAAGACTTGTATCAAAGTTTCTACTTGGAACTATTGATCTCCAATTCAATGAAGCAAAGATTAAATCTCAGTAGATTGAAGACTCATTGAATTAGTAAGGTATCCTCGAAGAAATCCTCAAGGGCAGCAGTGAACACTGAAGAAGTTGTTTCACCTCACTTTGATCATATGTGGCAAATAATTCCTAAAGACTCTCAATGGGAGTCTAGACTAAAAAATAAAATATCTTGCTCATGAAACCCATGAAGCAAGCAATACAGTAATTTTATTTTTCCTCTTTACATCTCATTACATAAAATCATAATTACACGTCATTGTGAAGACCGAACCTAGTTACACTTTTCGACACAAATTCCTTCACATTCTTAATGACTATGTTTGTCAACAAGGGCCAAGTATAGGTCTAGCTAAAAGTTTGTGGTAAGACTTGTATCAAATTTTCTACTTGGAACTATAGATCTCCAATTCAATGAAGCAAAGACTAAATCTCAGTAGATTGAAGACTCACTGAATTAGTAAGGTATCCTTGAAGAAATCCTTAAGGATAGTAGTGAACATTGAAGAAGTTGCTTCACCTCACTTTGATCATATGTGGCATGAAAGTTATCCTAATATGACAAGAATAAATGACAACATCAAAATTTGAGTTGTGACTCAAAGCAAGACATAGGCACATAAGAGAAATATGTGACCTTTTACTCATGCACTAAAAGGTTGAAGTATGATGTATCAAACATGTGCTCTTCTTTGGAGATGTTGCATTGTGTCACAAAATATGCAACTCTACATTACATAAAATTGATGATAAGAATAATCTCTATGATGCTCAGCCTTGAAAGATGATTTTTGCATATCAAAGACAAAATGAATCACTGTCGCTAAGTATGCCTTGAAGAAAGCACATCTTAATAAAGGAATTATGTTTCCAGTGGAAAGAGGTCGAGTCCATCTTCAATTTAGAAATAAAAGGCTATTGTGATAAGGTCAAGTAATTTGCAACAGACCAAGGGCATAAACAATTAAAGACATGTTGGTTTGAAGTTTTTGAACTAATCTATTGTAGAGAAAGTTCTAAGTTTATGAAGTATTGATGACATATGTGATATTGTGGAAAGCCTTGTCAATATGGGTATTTCGATGTTGAGATTTATTTTTGATGGAATCTATTATTGTTGTTGCTACAATGCTTTTTGAAGATGGTTTGGTGAAACCAAGGATGATCAATGGTTGATTGACGACAATGGTGGATTTCATCTCATGTAAAGGACATAAAAGATTATAGGGTTTTGGACATTTGGATATCTATGGTTTATAAACCCTAGCAGGAATAAAAGGTTGTAGATACAAACCCTAGGATTGGAAATAGATCAATGTTTCCACCGAAAGTAGAAACCCTAGCTCACGCAAGGAAGGAATGACACCATGATGACGATATGGATAAGGTTAATAAGGTTGAAAAACAGATGCAAGAAGACTAAGATCAAGAGGGAGCTCACATATCCCTATAATCCTCAAAATATAAGTACTTTATATCTCTCCTTTGATTATTAAATGGTGTTGTTGATTAACTATTCGTCTCGTCTTTGTTTATTTTGCCATGTTGTAATCATTCTTACATGACCTCCTAGTGAGGATTGAAAGTACATAGTGAAGGTTGCCAAGGCTTTGGCACCAGATGGAAGAAGAGGGAGAACGAAGCAAAGCATGTGACAAGAGGACTTTCCCAAAATCATGAGTTGTGTTGAGACATATTGTACTAAATGAAATCTGAGTTCAGAAGGAGCTCGTAAATCAATGAAGTTTAAGGTATGTCTTGATTATGCCAAAGAGAAGTCAATGGTGACTTCAAATTAGATCTACAAGATATAGCATGCAACAAATGGCAACATAGACAAGTACAAACCAAGAGTTGAATAGAAGGTTCTCACAAAAATAGGGAGAGGGTCATAACAAGACATTTGCTCCAAGTTGAGAGTTACACTTCGATTAAAGTTATTATCTTTGCTTTGAAAACTTGCACCAGATGGATGCAGAGATTGTTTCTCTCAATATAGTAATTGAGGAGGAAGAACCATACATAAAACTATTGAGATACATGAGAAGAAGTTTCATGATTGAAGAAGGCTTTGTACACTCACAAGCAAATATGTCAGTCTTGGTAAATTTGGATTGATGAATCAAGGTTGATTCTATATGATTTGTCTTTCACGAAAACAAAAAGACTCATACGTCAAAGGGGGTATCAATAATTTGTTTTAGAGGGCGTAGTCAAGGCTTCCTCAGGAACCCTTGCCTTAGCTTCAAAGGGAGTTTACCTCCGAGTTCGAGATGATGGACTGTCATTGATATTGTCAGGGTAGATAACTAATATGTTGAAGGCCACTAGTGGCATGGGGAGCAACCAAAATTACCACAACAGGATATGTTTCAGTGTGATAGGGAGCACCCAATCAAGGTGACAAAAAAAATTGTGGACCCAGTAAAAGAAAGTTGATCATTTTTTATGAGCCAAGGCATGTTGCTCAACATGGGTTGAAGTACTAACATGGTACAGTTGGTCATGGCAGAGCCAGTTATGATTTAAGATTTGTCTCAAATAGTGAAGTACAATTGCAAATTTAGATTGGGCAGAAAGCGTTGAATACAAAGAGTTGATCGTGATATTGCTTTAGTTTGGGCTCTGTTATAATTTTTTGGATGAGCATGAAGCAGACATCTATCGCACTTAGTATTACAGAGGTTGAGTATATCGCAGCTTGGATGGCAAGTTAAGAAGCAGTATGGCTTCAAAGTCTACTTGCAAGATTGTCTAGTACCGAGACATGGTACAAGAAGGAAGCAATACGGCTCCAATATTAATCTACAGTCAAGCAAATTGTTGATAACGCCTCTATCCCCAGGCGAAGTTTCTATACTTCATGGACAAGCTTAGACTTGTTGAGAATTCCTCTCTCTCAATGAGAGGGAATGTTGATGAGGTAGCATCATGGACTGACATTTTATGTGTCAAGTATATTGAACTGAATTAGGAAGAATGGTTCGGTAGAGGAGAGACATTCTCTTTGTGTCAAGTATATTGACTTAAATTAGGGCTAATTGTCTAGCAGAGGACAATCATTCTTCCTATGTCTAGTATGTTGACTTGAATGAGGAAGAATGGTCCTAAAACATCAGGGCCATTTGGCATCAGGCCCCGAATTACTCAATGAGAGGTGTGGCCTTTGGAGATTCATTGTGTGTCAAAGATATTGACCCGAATAATGGTAGACCAAGACTAGTCTAGATGCCATGTGTTAGGTATTGTCCTGAATTATGGTGACTAGTTGATGCTAAATGATGTACCATGTATCTAAAGTACTGACCCGACTTACGGTAAGGATATACCATAGCTCTGAAGTACTGACCCGAATTGTGTTGAGGATTTACCATGTGT
Organism: Pinus taeda; assembly: GCA_000404065.3. NCBI lineage: Eukaryota > Viridiplantae > Streptophyta > Pinopsida > Pinales > Pinaceae > Pinus > Pinus taeda. Next base: position 231,273 of record APFE031344011.1, on the reverse strand, counting down.
CTAAAGTATTGACCCGAATTATGGTGAGGATATACCATTAGTCTAAGGTACTAACCTAAATTATGGTAACTTGTTGATGTTGTTGACTTACCATGTGTCAAAGTTGTTTGACCAGATTATGGTAATTAATTGATGTTATTGATTCACCTTGTGCCACATTGACCTAATTATAGTGATGATTTGTTATAACCTTTTCTTAGAGAAATTTGTCAACACAAGGGCATCTAAATAGTCATTATGAATACCTCCCTAACTAAGAGGGATTGTTGAAATTTGTAGCTATGGTCGGCCTTCATAATTATTATTTTAGTCATTGATGTATTTGTAAAGCATGTTGTTTATGCTATTGTCAAAAGAGAGAAATATTTGACATGTTCTTCATGTCGATTTTTAAAAGAAGAAAATTTGAATTTTTGAATTTAGAATGTTTGGATCCAGGAAAAGCCAAGTTAGCCCTCCTCCTAGTCAAGTCGGCCCAATCAAAAGTGGCACCTATTCAGCCAAGTAGAAGAGTTTATAAAGGCATTCGTCCTCCATCATTTGGTCAACAAGCAAGTTTGGATCTAAGGTAGAAAACAAATCTAAAGGCAAGAGACAAGATGAATTTGAGATAAGTGTTGGACGAATTAATCTGAGGCGGACCCAATTTTATCTGCGGCGGATTGAAGTGATATGAGAAAGACCGAGAGTGAAGTAATGTTGATGTAGACTGAGCTAAAGTAGACAATTTTGAGGCAAACCAAAGTTGTTATCCCTGTAAGACACCGAAACTATGAGGCACCATAAGGCCAAGTTTCTAAGATGGGTTGAAGCTATAGGAACAAGTTTATTTGGGTACGGAAACATGGTCAAGTTCAATGGGTAAGACTTGGCTAGGAGGCAGTGGACCAGGTTTGACCAAGCATTCTTAATGACTAGATGATCTAGGAGTGTTTCTTGTTGAACTGAAGAATTTCTCTAAGGAAAAGGTTGATGGGTTTTCCCCCATGTGGATTTTCCTAAGATAAATGTTTGTGTTCTTGTGTGGTTGTCTCTTCAAGATCCTACTGGAATTTTGTTTTTCAATTGATATCCTTTGTGTAATTGCTTTATGATAAATAAGAATGCATGAAACAATTAACCTAAGAAGAAATCATAAGTAATTATCAGTTAAGAAATCATAAGTAATTATCAGTTTAGAGGATACTTGAAAAAACAACAGTGATGACATTACTTCTTGGAACTAGAAGTGTGGCAAAAGGCGAATGAGACCTTCCTTAGTCAAAATAATGGTATGTTGTTATGATCCTTCAGAGATTTGGGATGATAGACACCAAATCCATGGCAATTTCCATGCTATTCAATCTAATGACGCTGAGTGGTAGAGGAAGCAACCTAGATTGTCTCAACAAGATTTGTTTCAGCGTTAAAATGACTTGAAAGCAACTGTGCTAACGAATTCAAGTTGGTCAGCTTATGACAAAGCCAAGGCATGTAGCACAACATGTTTTGAGGTATTAGTATGGTATTGTTAATTAAGATATGCTTCATAAGATAAAGTACAGTTGTTGGTTATACAGATTCATGTATTGCTTGACAAGTTATGAAGCAAGGTAGCTTCAAGATTGTTTACTTAAGTATAGGAAACAACCAAGATGACAGGTCACAGCACGTGGAGCAGTGAGGCTCTTATGTATTTCTATGATTGAGTTATTAGACAAGCTTGGAGTGACTGAGAATGCTTCCTTGAAATGTTGATGTTGTAGCATCTATGTGTAGACAATATTCCTTAGGTCATGAGGCTTGACCAAGAAACCACGGTTTATGGTTGGGGACATTGTCCCTATTGGCATTGAGGCTTGATTACTCCCTTAGATCATGGAGTTTGATTGAGAAACCATTATTTATGGCTGGGCATAATGGTTTCGAGGCCTAGAGTGCTCCCTTAGGTCATGGGGTTTGACTGAGAAACGATATGGTCTGGGAGATCGACATTGAGATGAGAATTTCTCCCTTACGTCATGGGGTTTGATCGACAGACCATTATTTATGGTCGAGAAGATTGATCTTGATTACTCCCTTACATCACAGAAGTTGACCAAGAGAACATTGTTTATTCACCTTTGAAGCCAGAAGGACTTGGCTAGGTCGATCGAGAGGTGAATGACCGATGGAAAATTATAGGATTGGGCAGATCTTCTCCTTAGAAGCCAAAAAGTCTTGTCTAGGTCGACCAAAGGAGATAGATGTAATTCACCTTTGAAGCCAGAAGGACTTGGCTGCCATAAGCACTTGGCTAGTGATAAAGGACTTTGACCAAGAAGGTGAATGGTCTAAAGGCAAATTCTCTCCTAAAAAGTCAAAAGGACTTGGCTGCCAAAAGGCCTTGGCTAAGTGATAAAGGACTTTGACCATAGGAGATTGATAAATTTGCATAAGGAGACATAAAGGACTTTGGCCAAAAGCCCTGGATACGCACATATGAGGAGTTGCACTGCCCACTCCAAGATGGAGTTATCTATAGACATGCATTAACATTGAAAGTTCATGAACTTTTCTTATGGAGGATAAATTTCAGCCAAGGGGAAATATGTTACAGAGAATACCTCCCTCACAAAGAGGGTGTTGATTTTTTTGTAGCATCAGGAGGCATTCTCACATGCTAAGAGGCCTCCCAAGTCAGCCAAGGAAAATTATGAAAAATAAAGTTTAATTTTTGGGGTTCATGTAGGCTCCAAACTGACACGCCAACCCCATCATGAATTGGTGTGACCCTTGGTCAAACCCATTTGACATGTATAAATACACAAGAGTCAAATTCATTTCGACAACCGCTCATCACATCATCTTCTACACAAGGTAGTCGCATGTGTGAATAGAAAAAGGAGCAAAGCATCTTAAGTTTGACCGAGTTTCATCAAGTCCAAGCTTGACCAAATTTGACCATTGATTGAGGCTAGCCAAAATACAAATTTCTTACCACTCGCTGAGCTGACCGCAAGCCTTTAACCAGAGGTCTAAATTACCACAGGTTGAAATTCTAACAGTTTTCCAGCATTGACTTTTTTGTTCTTGGGTGGTTTGACCAACCTTCACTACCTGGTACTTTGTCCAAGTTTGACTGGTATTTTGGGCTTAGTTTTTGGCATAGATTTCTAAACGAATTGCTAAATTGTAAACCTTGCTAAAGAATAATTTCTTCTATGAAGGAAAGTTGTTGGTCTTTTCCCAACATTGGGTTCTCCCACAGTAAATTTGTTGTCTCTATTGTGCATGGTTGTCTCTATATATCTTCTTGTTTTCATTGCATTAATGTTGAGATTTTTTTGTGTATAATTGCTCAATGATATCAAAGGCTTAAAGATAACTTAATTGAAGATCATGAGGAAGTAATTATCAGATCAAAAAAACAGTTCCTATTGTGCATCCTAGTAGAAAAATCAACAAGATATGGGGTTGATGCACTATTTCCTTGGGCTTGAGGTTTGGCATGGTGATGTCGAGATCTTCTTAGGACAAGGCACGTATGCACTGAAGATTCTGAGGAAGTTTCTCATGCACGATTAAAACCCTGTGACCACACTCTAGTTACAAACTAGAGGAACGTAGAGACATCCATATCGGAGCAAGTAGATGCTTCACTTTACCGGCAGTTGATAGGGTTGTTGATGTATTTGGTGAACACGCAACCAAACATATGTTTTGCAGTTAACTCTTCGAGCCAGTTTATGGTCAAGCATACCAAAGCGCATTGAGTTGTTGCTAAGCATGTGTTGACGTTAGCAAATTTTAGACTTGTTCTAGAATACTTTAGAAAATCCTTGAACTCAAGTTTTTGGATGTAACATTGCTATGTTTCTACACAAAATACGCTAATATATTTTTACTTGTTACTATAAAATAAAAGAATATTTACAAAAACAAAGAAAAAAATTGTCAAAGAGACCCTGCTTCCAAATTCATATTAAGACATACCATCAAAGAGTATGACCTTTCATGCCCTCACCAAGCTTCTTATTTTTATGGATCTACAATTTGGTGCACAAAACTCAATCACAAAGAGGGATCTTGCAATGAAACACTCTCATTATCCATGATATTGTCTAACACAATATTTGGGTGAGAACATGAAAGACTTGTGATATATTTTGACCACATGTTGCGGAAATGGGAGGATACTATTGGAAAGTGTAACTAGGTACAGTCTTCATAATGTCTTATGTAATCTTGGTTTTATGTATTTGATCTAAAGAGAAAAGAAAATTTATCATTATTATTTTATAGCATGGGTTTCATGCTCAATATCAATTTATTTATAGGTCAATCACCCATAATGTGCTTCTAAGGTTTGTTATAGAGTCAATCACCTTTTGCACTGAGCATGGAATTCAATTGGAACATATTGTTCCATATACTCCATAGCAAAATCGTGTAGCTTAAAGAATCGCACCTTAAAGGAAATGGATAATTGTATGCTTCAAACTAAAGGACTTAGTCTTAGTTTTTGGGTAGAAGCAATTAACTGTGCAAATTACATAGTAAATCGCACTCCTACTAAGGTTTTAAAGAATATCACTCCAGAAGAAGCATGAAGCTCAATTAAACCAGATGTAAGTCACTTTCGTGTTTTTGGAAGTGAAGCATGAGCCCATATTCCAAATGAAAAACGTAAAGCCTTAGAACCTAAGAGTGAAAATTGTATTTTGTTGGATATTTTGAAGATGTCAAAGGATATAGACTTCTTCAACCTAAATCCAAAAATGTTATCATTAGAAGAGATGTAAAGTTTGTTGAAAATATATCGGCCTACAAGCCTAGTTCGGCGGATGTACCACCTCCCTCTATCCCTTCTACTTCTGAAAATATTCCATCTTTAGATGATAATAGCGAGGATGACAATCCTCCCCCAGCTTCCCGGGATCTTCCTTCAGCGCCTCAGCTTCCAAAATGGGTCTGCTCTACTCAGGATGCAACAGGTGCCCTTGCAAGTAATCCTACAGATCAGTGTCATACACATTCTTAGTTCGATAGAGCCTCTTCTTTACTAGCTCAAGTTTCAATGAATTGTGATCCTAACACCTTTGCAGAAGCTTCAGGCCATCCAGATTGGGGCGCAGCTATGAACGAAGAATATCGTTCATTGTTGGAAAGGGGATGAAAACTTGTTCCTATTCCAAAGGGACGAAAACTTGTTAGCTGCAAATGGGTTTACATAACCAAGTTTGGACCAAATGGAAAAGTTGATAAACATAAAGCTCGTCTTATTGCTAAGGGTTTTTCACAAGTGAAGGAATTGATTATACTGAAGCCTTCTCCCCTGTTGCCAAAATGAACTCTATCCGCCTTGTTCTTTCCCTCGCTGCCTCTTTCAAATGGGAAGTCCATCAGATGGATGTTAAATTTGCTTTCTTACATGGGGACTTCAATGAAGAAATCTATATGGAACAACCTCCTGCATTTATACAAAAAGACTCTAGCCTTGTATGTCGGATTAAGAAATCCCTTTATGGTCTCAAGAAAGCCCCTCTGGCTTGGTATGCCAAAATGGATACCTTTATTTTAGATACTAGCTTTTCTAGGTGTCATTCTAACAATATTGTCCACACCAAGAAAGTGGGTTAGTCTCTTATCATTCTTGTTCTTTATGTTGATGATCTTATCCTTACTGGTATTGATCCCAACCTTATAAACCATGTGAAGTCCAGCCTTAAAAAGAAATTTGAAATGACAGACTTAGGACACTTGCATCATTTTCTTGGCCATCCAAAGAAGGTATTTCCCTTTCCCAGTCCAAGCATGCATGTGATCTTCTACGCCACTTTCACATGGAAGACTGTAAGCCAACCCCTTCTCCCTTTCAATCAGGAGCCTAACTTTCAGTCACTTGTACTTCCCCAAAAGTCGATGCTACCATATACTGTCAGTGTGTTGGAAAACTTTTGTATCTGACCCATACCCATCCTGACCTTTCCTTTGTTGTTGGCCTTGTTGCTCGATTTATGCAAATCCCACATGAAAGTCATTGGAAAGCAACTAAAAGAATACTTTGTTATGTTCAAGGTACAGTTCAGTTTGGGATTCATTACAGTGCAAAAACAACTCCTCTATTAGTTGGTTTCACTGATTCTAATTAGGTTGGTGACCCTGACGATCGGAAGTCTATTGCATGTTATGTCTTCACTCTTGGTTCTAGACCTATTACATGCGCTTGCAAGAAACAAAGTGCCATTTCTCCTTCTTTAGCAAAAGCAGAATATCTTGGCACCGTTCAAGCTAGTAAGGAAGCACTGTGGCTTTGGCAAATCCTATTAGAGTTTGGTTTTCAGCGGCAGCTTCTGACTACACTTTGGTGTGATAATCAAAGTGCCATTCAACTATGCAAAGATCCAATCCAACATCAACGCAGCAAACACATTGAACTACACATGCACTTCATCAGAAAGCTCATTCATGACCATGTTCTTGAAGTGCAATATTGTTCAACCGATGATCAAGTTGCAAACATCTTTACAAAGGCTCTCACATAGGCGAAGTTTACTAAACTTAAATTTATAGTTGGAGTTCAGGAAGTCACTAAGGGGTGATAGGCTCTAATGCCCCCTTCCTTCTCCTATTGTGTCATCTTTGTACATCCTTCAATCCTATCCCAAGTTGTTCTTAAGGGGGGATGTTAGGATATTTTGACACATAGGAAATAATTAAGTATAACTTGGTCTAGTGTATGGTTAGATAAAGTGTGTTTCTTTAGTATGTACTTTTTGTAACTTACAATATGACGATCACAATATGTTCTAAACATGAAGTGATCTGACAGTTCATTCTCTCCTCGGTATCACCGACACTTGATCCATGGCTTAAAACCCAATTGGTCCATGATCTCTATTTAAAGAGCATGGAGGGTCATTTGTTAGGTGACCTTTCATGAGAGAAGCTTATGTAAATTTTCTTTCTTTTACATTAATAAATTGCCTGAAGTGGCCGTGTTGGCTCACATTGTGGATTGTTTCCCTCTTTGAGGGTTTTAACCATGTCAAGAACACTGGTGTACTAATCTGTGATATTTTTATGAGTGATGTCCTTTGGTGTTCTATCTAAGGAACTTACCTTGTAAATTCCTACATGATCATAAGAAGAAGAAGTCTAAAAGATAAGGAAATCTCACAAACGACGCTGTGAAGTTGCATCAAAGTTTAAGTTGTGACTTGTGACACTACATCAAAGTCAACACAATGAAGCTGCATCAAAGTCGAAGTTGTGAAGCTGCATCAAGGTCATTGTTGTGAAGTTGCATCAAGGTCGCAGCGATGAAGCTACATCAAAGTCGAAGTTGTGAAGTTGTATCAAAGTGGAACTTGTAAGTTGCATCAAAGTCGAAGTTGTGAAGTTGCATCAAGGTCAAAGTTGTGAAGCTCCATCAAGGTTAAAGTTATGAAGCTCCATCAAGGTCGTCAAAGCAATGATGTTGCATCAAGGTCAAAATTGTGAAGTTGCATCAATATCGAAGTTGTTGAAGATGTTAGGTCAAAGTTGCAGAAATTGTTGCTAGAGGTCGAAGTTGCTAAAGAAGTTGATGGAAGATCAAAGTTTGTTGTTGGAAACTGTGTAAGGAAAAACCATCAAGAACGAAGGTTGACTTGGTCTTGGAGCAGTCTTTGTCTTAGGTCTTAGGTCTAGGAATTTGTCATCTGAAGATTATATAAGAGAACAATTCTTATGGGTTTTCCTCTCAAAGGGAGAGGTTTTGGCCCTAGCTTGCAACTTATATCTTGTGTCCTCTTGTTCTATTGATCTTCATAGTTTGGCAGTGGTTTGATGATAAGAACACTATAACAATCAAGTAAAGAAGAAGCTAACTACAAGTACATCAAATTGAAGTTAAGAATGTCAAAAGTTGTTATCAAAGTAAAGAGAAATAACCCTAATCTAGTTGCCCTAGATTTCTCAACATGGTTTCAAAGCTAAGGTGATAAGAATAAGAAGAGGCAGCTTGAAGATCAGCCAATCAAAGAAGGATACATAAGGGCCAAGCATAAGAAGAGCATCAAATCAACTCTTCAAAGAGAACTAAGAAGCATCAAGGAGGACTAGTCAACACATCATCATCATAAAGGATGAACTCTTGGAAGAAGAAGATCTCAAGGACCCTACCTCCACTCAAACAAAGAAGGACACTACATACTTGGAAGTATTCTTGGAAGCCTTCAAATTCTATATTGATAAAGGAATCAAAAAGAACACTTTATCATCATCAAAGAAATCAAAGTGATCTCCCTCTCATTGAAGAAAGGATAACATGTCAAACATCTTTGAAGGAAGAGAAACATCTCTCCTTATATTAAAGAAGAAGCATTGTCGTTCTTTAAGAAGGAAGACATCATCAAGGAAGCATCTAGTAGAAGACACCATCAAGGAGGTATCTTCATTTGACAAGTAAGTACCTTATATTTTATGTCTCAATTTACAAACAAAATGACTTCTTTCTGCAAGGAGAACAATAAACCTGTTGGGACATCAAACTACCTTGCATGGAAGAAGAGAATAGATTTAATTCTCATGGAGAGTGAAGTTATTAAATATGCCAAGGGCGCAATCACCAAACCTCCACAAGAGCACTCTCAAGCACTATCAAAATACATTAAAGGAGAAATAAGGGCTCAGGGAATCCTCAATGAATCAATCAAGGATTCTCTCATTCCCTATGTAGCAAATTTGAAGAGATCTAAAGGGATCTATGACAAGTTGGTGGAGTTGTTTTCTGTAAGTACTACAGGAGAAATAATATCGTTAAGAACCAAATTATACAAGATGAATGTATCAAGGGAAGAAGAGGTAACTTCATATCTCATAAAGGTATCTCAAATAAGAGGTCAACCACAAGAGCTAGGAAAAACTATGTCAGATCCAGAGATGACGACTCGTGCTCAATGCATTACCAGATTAATGGGGCAACTTTGTATCAAGCATATATGGAAAGAAGGAAGCCACTCCATTCGGTGACTGTGGTCATTATGTAAGATTGAAGAAACCAGATTAAAGGCAAAGAGTGATGTGGATCAAATGAGCAAACACAAGCATATGCAACTATGACAAGGAAGAAAGGAAGATTTGGAAAGTTTGAGTCCCAAAAGAAATTTTAAAGAAAATTGACATGTCTAAAATTCAGTGCTATGAATGTAATGAATATGGGCACTTCAAAAGGAATTGTCATAAAATCAAGAAGGACAACAAGAAAAGAAAAGAAAGAAGTGAAGTTCATGTGACTAAAGAAGTTGAAGAACCGAAAGACAAGTAGTCAAAAAGGGAAGAAGTGAAAGAACTCTACTATTAAGAGTTCTCTCACACATTTAGTTTATTTTTCCATATTCAGAAGTTAGCAAGTCATGATATTGTTGAGAAATCCGAGGGACACTACTTTAGATGATTTTTCTTACTTTGAAAATTGCTTGTGATGTATTATTACTTTAACTTGATTAGTTTCTTCTTTCACTTGATTATAATTAGTGTTCTTACCATCAAACAACTACCAAACAATGAAAAAACAATGAGACAAGAGGACACGAGATATAGGCTATCAGCCAGGGCCAAAACCTCTCCTCCTAAGAGGAAAACCCACAAGAATTCTTCTCTTATAGAATGTTCAGATGACGAAATACAAGACCTAATACCCCTGTCAAAGACCCCTCCAAGACCAAGTCAAACTTCTCCTTCTTGATGAACTTTTCTTTCTAGCTACTTTGACCTAGCAGCTTCGAGCGACTTTGACCCAACAACTTCTAGTAACTTCGACCCCCAGCAACTTCGACCTTCCGCCAATTTTAACCTAGCAGCAATTTTGACTTTTCAACAACTTCTTCTATAACTTCGACTTCCCCGGCAATTTCTTCTGCAACTTCAACTTCTACAATTTTGGTCTAGCTAATCAATGAATGAATTGAATTAATTACATGAGCAGAATGTAGCTCAATAAGTAATACAGAGATATTTATAGTAATAGAAACATCAAGTTTCTATTAGGAAATAGAAACAACCAGTTTCATCTAAGAAACTGTTAAAATGATAAAAATAGCAACAGCTAATAAGAATGAGCATTAAACACTAAATAGTATTATTCTAATACCCTCCCTTAATGCTCAATCTATTTACAACACCAACAGACCCTCTGAATTTTACAAACTTATCAGGACCAAGAGGCTTGGTGAAGATGTCTGTGGGCTGCTCCGTTGTGGGAACATATCGCAACTAAACGAATCCATTTTCAACAACCTAGCGAATGTAGTGGCAATGGGTTTCCACATGCTTTGTTCGTTCATGAAAGACTGGATTCTTGGCAAGTTTGAGCACTCCCTGATTATCACAAAACAAGGGAGTAGGACCTGTCTAGGAAACATGCATATCCGCAAGCATACGTCGAAGCCAAACTGCCTCACAAGATGCCTTAACTGCTCCCCGATACTCTGCTTCTGTTGAGGAGAGAGCCACTACCTGTTGCTTCTTACTAGTCCAAGTGACAGCACCAGATCCTAGACTAAACACATACCCAACTGTAGATTTTCGCTCATCAACCGAACCGGCCCAGTCAGAATCTATGTAACCACTGAGTATAGGATCGGAACTTCGAGTGTATAGGAGTCCATAATCAGGAGTGCCACGCACATATCGTAGCACATGCTTCGCTGCTATCCAATGATCAGCGTTAGGAGCTGACATGAAGCGGGAAATGTAGCTCACTACAAAACTGATGTCAGGTCTAGTGGCAGTAAGGTAGATGAGGTTGCCTACTAATTGCCTGAATAAAGTTTCATCCACAAGGGGGGAGAATGACTGAGCTGAAAGTTTGAGCCCTGGTTCCATACGAGTCGTGGCCGGTTTGCAATCCTGCATTCTGAATCTGTCCACAAGATTTTTTGCATATTTGGACTGAGAGAGAAAGATGTTGTTCTCAGTCTGCCAGACTTCAACCCCCAAACAGTAATGAAGAAGTCCCAAGTCTGTCATATTAAAGGTGTTGCATAAGTCTTGTTTGATCCCATGGATCAAATGTGCAGAGCTGCCAGTAATGATAAGGTCATCTACATAGACAACCACAAACAAAATATCATCACCAGTATACTTGATATACAGGTTTGCATCAGATGGGCTCCGCTGAAAGCCATGATCTGTCAGATACTGATCAATTTTCATGTACCAAGCCCGAGGAGCTTGTTTCAATCCATAGAGTGCTTTAACCAATCTACACACTTTCTGTTCTTGACCGGCAACCTTGAATCCTAGAGGTTGCGTCATGTAGACTTCTTCCTGTAAGTCACCATTTAGGAAAGCACTCTTTACATCCATCTGATGAACTTTCCAATTGAACTGAGCTGCTAGGGCAAGGACAAGTCGTATGGTACTCATCTTGGCTGTAGGAGCAAAGGTCTCTTCATAGTTGATGCCTTCCTTCTGTGAGAACCCTCGAGCAACAAGACGAGCTTTATACTTGTCTAGGGTTCTGTCAACTTTGTATTTCACTTTATACACCCATTTGCAGTTGATGGGCTTTTTCCCTGTAGGAAGATCAGAAAGGGTCCACGTTTGATTCTTCTGAAGACTCTGGAATTCAGCTTCCATAGCCACTCAGATGTACCCTTAGCCTCTAAATAGGTTTGAGGCTCAAAAATACTATGTAGGTTAGCCATAAGAGCAAAATTTAATATAGACTATTGTTTGCTCTTATGTCTAGAAGTTCTACCTTCAAGGAGCTCATTATCCCGGAGATCACCAATGGTTTTAGCCCACCATTTAGGCCGAAGAGTAGAGGAACCAATATCAAGAGGAGGTGGAGAAGGCTCAAGAACAATAGGAGCAGCAAGAGGAGGGTTATTTTCCGGAGGAAGCTCAGGTAGTGTATTATCAAATACTGATGTTGCATCATCCCTCCCATCAGGTGGACCTACCAGAAGAAGAACACTGTGAGGTTGATCGTCAGAACACTGCTCAGAAGGAGAACACTGAAAGAATCCTCTGTCTTCATCAAATACTACATCCCAACTGAAGCTAAGACGACCAGTGGCTATATCTATCAGCCTATAGGCCTTGTGATGATCACTGTACCCTGTCATCATGAGTTTCTGGTTTTTGGAATCCAACTTAGTGCGCTTAGCAGCTGGAATCCAAACATATGCAACTGAGCCAAATACTTTTAGGTGACTGATATTAAGCTTACGGCCAGACCAAACCTCTTCGGGAGTCTTCCCCTTAACAACCTGAGTAGGTGATCGGTTAAGAAGATAGACAGCAGTGAATACTGCTTTAGCCCAAAATTTGTTCGGAACACACCTGTGTTGTAACATGGAACGAGCCATTTCAACAACCGTACAGTTGCGGCGTTCGACAACATTGTTCTGCTGAGGAGTGTAGGGTGTAGTTAACTGGCGTTTGATGCCATGAGTATCACAGAAGTTGGAAAAAGCAAAAGAACAAAATTCCCCCCCGTTATCTGTCCTAAGAGTCATGATATTACAGCCAGACTCTTTTTCAACTAAGGTTTTAAACTTTTGAAAGGTACTAAATTCATCAGATTTATATTTTAGAAAATACACCCACATCTTTCTACTGAAATCATCTACAATAAGCAAAAAATATTTGCAACCAGTAATGGAAGATGTATTCATAGGACCACAAATATCAGCATGAATTAACTGGAGTACCTTAGATGCGCGCCAAGATTCTCCATCCTTGAATGAAGAACGATGTTGCTTGCCAGCTTGACAGGCGCCGCATACTCCCAACTGCTGAGTCTAAATATCAGGTAACCCTGACACAAGTCCCTCCCGAGAAAGCTGAGAGAGATACTGCATGTTTAGATGCCCATATCGCTGATGCCACAGAGTGCTGATGGGAGAAACACAAGCGGCTAGAGCCACTTCTGGAGAATCACCAGTGTCAAGAAGCCTGTATAGACCATGATCCTCTAGGCCAACAGCAACCGTAACACTAGTCCCCCTGTCGATAATAGAGCACTTGTGCGCACTGAACACTACATCAAGCTGAGGAGAGTTCCTCATAATCTGGCTGACAGACACAGATGAATTTCCATACCAGGAACATAGTACACATTCAGGAAGATGAGTGTGCTCCCATCAGACTGGATTTGAACTGTACCTCTGCCAACCATTGTGTACTTTTCACCTCCGCCAAATACCACAGAATCATTGAAAGGTGAGAAGTCAATAAACCAGTCACGCCTGTGAGAGAAATGGCGTGATGCACCAGAGTCAATGTACAAGGAAGAAGACGGGACATGATCTGAAGACCTTTTAGCCATAAAGGCGTAAAACGCAGAATCTGTCTGCTCGAAATGTTCTGCAACATTTGTTGTCTGATGGGGCCCTCCCTGTTTCTTCTGTTAGAAAGCAATCCTCTGTCGGCAATCTTTCTTCATGTGGTCGAACTTGTGACAGTAATTACACTGCACACTTTTCTTCCTAGCCGGATCAAAAGGCTGAGAAGAACCTATATGTTGAAAGCAATGAGAGGACTGATATTTGGTAGCAAAAGCATTTTCCGAGGACACTGATGAAGCACCACTACCAAACTGTTGTTTCCAACGATCTTGCTGCAAGAGTTTGGTGCATAACTCTGGAAACTTCAGATCAACATTTGTGGTGGTAATGTTGAGTGTTTCTATGAAGTGTTCATAAGATTTCGGTAGACTTTTTAGAGTGATGACTACCATATCTTCTTCCTCCATGGTCCGACCAATGGCTTCGAGCTGATCTCGAATGTCTTTAATCCTGTTAAGATGTTCCTGTAAAGACATATGTTCGTCCATCATGATGGAGAACCGCTGATTCTTGAGAAAGAAAGCTCTGCTCTTGTCGGATGTCTTGTGCAATTCCTTAAGATGTTGCCAAATTTCAGCAGCTATTTTGCTGGAAGGAATCTGCGGTAACTGATCATCAGTGACAAAAAGTTTGAGAAGCATAACAGCCTCTCGATTTCGATCATCAAACTTATCTTGATCGGTACCAGCTGTACCAGGACGAAGCTCTTTGGCCAAAACAAGCTGGTCAAGACGCCTATATTCAAAAATGGTCAACATTCTCTGTTTCCAGATGTTATAATTTGTGCCATTAAAGCACTGATGGCCTTCCAACATCAGATTGGTTAGCGAAGCCATCTGCACGTTTCCCAAGACACAGAAAATAACAAAGAAATCTGGCACGGATTTTAATGCAGATGTCCGCTGATCTTGGACAAAAATCTGATAGGTGCTGGTGTAATAGAAAATATAACCAGAAATCGGTCTAAGAAGCGGGTTCAAGAAATTATATATAGCACGATCTTTTACCAAAATAACTTACTCGGCAAAAATCCTCACAGGCTTTTAGCAGTGCCCACAACAAACGAATATACTCAAACTTGATACGTGATACTTGTTACGTCATCTGCCGTAAGAGCTCCACCACGCAGCAATCTCTTTCACACATCTGCTTGAACTGAGAATGAGAATGAAGCTGTACACCCCAGCAAGAAATCAAGCCTAGTGACACAAGATTTAGCCACAAATTTTTCACTGTTTGTGGAGAAACTGCGGACTGCACGCAATCAAAATACGACTCACCAGAAATGTCATAAAAGAAAACAGTAATACAAGGAAGATTTCATAGACTCTAATGTTGGATCGAAGACCTACCATATTGCAAAAATTGATATGAGGAAGTTTGATGGCAAGGATCCCGCAACAAGGATATTACAGATGGAGCAATTTTTCGATCTCAATAATGTGCAAAACACACAAAAGGTACGTATGGCAACTTTATATTTGGAACCAAATCAGTTTGTATGGTATCAATAACTTTTCTCTCGCAAACAATTTATCACTTGGGGCAATTTTTACGGAAGAATTGATAGCACATTATGAGGATACAAAAAGCAACACTTTTTTTAGCCAATTGATAAGTCTCAAACAAAAGGGTTCATAATGGAGCACATTGAGGAGTTCCAAAAATTGAACATAAGGGTAAAAGATATTCCAGAGGAGCATAGGATTGATGTGTTCATAGGGTCCTTAAAGGATAATATCCAA
>APFE031344011.1:154407-215061 GCA_000404065.3 Pinus taeda | reverse complement strand
TTGCATCAACATCCTGCATACATGTTGACATATCTCCCAAAGATATCCATTGTCAAGGGTCTCCATCTTTTTTAGACTTCCATCAAAGTATTCATATCTTTCCGAGAGATTTCCTAGTCAAATATTCTAGTCCTCGGATGTTTATTGCCTTTTCCATGGTTGCATAGTCCACGATCTCTTCCTTTCTTTCTTCACATATTTCATTCCCAGGAACTTCCAATCAGAGTTCCTCTAATTACTATCAACCCCCTCATTTTCATATGAGGGCATATTATGTTGATTTCATCTAGTGTGACCCATGCCTTCCGGCATCCTTTCATAGGAGGAGATTCCTTTCCTTTGATCATGCTTCTCAAGATAGAGCAGTGATCTGTTTTACCTGCAACCATACAACATGACTTATAATATTGAATACAAGCATACATACATCAATTACCTTTAGGCCATCTAAGCTTCTTTCAGAAACTTCCTTGATTGAAAAGAGCTTCAATCCCTTAATCTGCTTCATATGCCATAATACCATCACCCATGAATTCCACAAGTTGGAGTTCTTGATGAAACACTTGCTTCCTCTCTAGATCGGTAAACCCTCTGATGAGTATCCCATCAGAGAATCTTGAGGATCTTGCATATCCCTAACTAGTAGATGTTTCCTTTTGGCTTGATGTATGATGAGACTTGTCCTAGATGCCTTCTTCCCTTCCTTAAGTTTCCAGTGAGGTTCCCAAGAGCTATAACCTTCATAGTTGACTGCCATAGATTTTGTTCCAGTTGCCCTTCATGTTTCCGTATGGTGATGTCATGATCTCTTACTTCTAATGCTTTTCCTCTTTCTTGGACTTCATTCTTTTCATCTTCCTCCATTTCTTCGGTGAAATGGGCTTCTTCTCTATCTTTCTTGTTATTTCCCTTCTTGCACTTAGGACAATTTTTCCTAAAATGCTCATAGGATCGAGTCTTAGCTATGTTCTTCTCTCCTTTCAACAAATGTTTGAATATTTTTTGCCCACAACCTATCTTCTTCTATCTTGCATAGAAACCACAAGTTGTTAAATGGGATAGCCTTCTTATCCTCATAGGCATTTTTTACCTTGTTCATTAGTTAGTACATTTAGAACAATGATGATTATCTCCTTATCATCTCCCCCATATCTTGTAGTTGAGATCTTATGAAGATATCCCTTCATCCTTTGATACCTTCAATTTTGTGTAGATCAAATCTAAGTGGTATGACCTTTCTTTATCGCGTCTTCAGAGAATAGTTCTACCAGTTTATCAGATATCTCTTTGATGTCTCCAATCCTTCTATATACTGATGAGGGATCTTTGATTGATTTCATAAGAAACCCTTGAGCCCTTTGATCCCTTTCCATGTATTTAGATGATGCTTGACCTTCGAATGGTGTGGATATTTTTCCACTGAAATGACTTCATTTTCTTCGAGGACTATGTTTATCCTCCTTTTCCATGCAAGGAAGTTCGATGACCCAACCAGCTTATGGATATCCTTGTAAAATGAAGTCATTTTACTAGATTAGATTATAGAATAAAAGATACTTACTTGACAAGTGAAGATGAAATCTTCAACTTTATCCCTTTGATGATGGTTGATGAAGATGTATTAATTCCCATTTTGGATGATCTTCTTCCAAATGAAAATCCCTTCTTAAATGAAATGGGATTTCTTCTTTTATGATGACAACACCTTCTCGCCATCAAGATACTTCGACTTCTCGGTGGTGAACGAGTGCAGATCGAAAATGCCTCTAGGGTCTCCAAGATGATGTGATCTTAGTCCTAGAAATGCTTCTCTTGGATGTTTATACTTTGGGTTTCCTTGCTTTGTATATATCTTTATTTTGATGAGGGTCTTTGTGGTATTTTGCAAAGGACTCAAGATCCAACACTCTTGCTAGCGTAGACTTTTAGTTGCCTTGATTTGATGATCCCAAGACTCCTTCTGAAGTAGACTTTCTTCTTCAATGTAGATCTCGATTTCATTTTGATATCCTTTAACTTGCTTTGATGCCTTCCTTGAAACTTGATCCTTGAGTGTCTCCTTGATAAGATGCCCTTCCTTGACTTTGACACCTTATCTCTGATACCGTGTTGAAAAATCTAGGGCATTAGCATTAGGTGATTTCTCTTCTATTAGTAACTGCTTGTGAATGATTTTTACTTCTTTAGATTAGAATCTTATTCTTCTTAGATTATTAGTGTTCTTATTCATCAAATAGTAACCAATGCATGAACATAAATAGACAAGAGACACATAATGTAGGCAATCGGCCAGGGACAAAACCTCTCACTCATTGAGATGAAAACCCGCACAAATTCTTCTTATAGAGATTCCAATTGACGAATACCAAGACCAAGACCCTTGACCAGGGCCAAAACCTCTCACTCTTTGAGAGGAAAACCTACACAAATTCTTCTTATAGAGATTCCAATTGACAAATACCAAGACCAAGACCCTTGAACTATTATCCACTCCAAGACCAAGACACTAATTCTCTTAATTGTCTTCTCTACTTCTTGACTCCTCTTTCACTTCGACCTTCTTTGCATCAAGACATAGTTATCATTGAGATCTTATCATTGTCTCCTCATTGATATCTCCTTCTCACTATTATATTCTCAAGAACTTGCTTCAGTGATAGTCATCCTTTGAATTGAGATGGATCCATCACTTCTAATTGTAATGGCATTCTTCTTCTTGTAAGTCTATGGAACATTTATCACTGTAATATTGTAATCATCAAGACTAAGATAGTTTTGAATCATTGTGAGGACCGAATTATATCTTCTGAGATAACACCAAATCTGATGCTTCCTTCATGGCACCAAAATATATGACTATGATGCAATCCGAACTTGATTCTTATCCCTTTATGCTACTACTGTGATATGAACTTCAAAGGGATCTAAATTCCCTTGATAACACCCAAACTCTACCTCTGTACCTTAGTCCAAGCTCCTTTTTTTCTCTCATCCGAACTTTATAATTACTATCTGAAATCACAGAGATATCTGAATTTTGGACTATGGAAATGCATATACCTTTCACACTTGTATATAGTGGTATGCCCATATATATAAGCTGACATGACCTTATCAAAGGGATGTGTCTCTTAACTGTGAGCCGACATGAGTTGGTTATCCCTTCTTGAAGCGGACATAAAGAGGAGAACCGTGCTTATCTTTGGAGGGCTATTTTATAATCCTATAGACTAGAATACATTTGAAATATCCCCAAGTTAGGGTTATTCATACATAACATTGACTCTTTGACAAATCCTAAGGCTCTTAATGGGAGCCATCTAAAATAAAACCTCTTGCTCATGAAACCCATGAAGCAAGGCATTACAATAATAATTTTATTTACTTATTTTCATCATTTACAAAGATCATAATTGCTTGTCATTATAAAGATCGTACCTAGTTACACTTTTCAACATGGTTAACCCATAACCGTGATGAATGAATATCCAAGGATAGAGATACCATGTAATGCTTGTGATCAATCGTGATACAGACAATGTGTGGCCTAGCAAATGGACTTCGATGAAGTGTGGGTTTGTGGATGACCCATAACCATGACAAATGAAGATCTGAGGATAGAGATACTTTGTAATGCTTGTGACCAACTATGATACTAACAGTGTGCAGCCTAGCAAATGGACTTCGATGAAAAGGATTTCATGCGGTTGACCCATAACCATGATGTTGATTGTTGATAAAATAGCAGGTGCCTACATAGCCTTGGGTGCGAGGGTACATCTCCAAAGAACCCAAGACGAATTTTGCTATGCTAAAGTTTATGAATGTGAAGCACGTGTCTACTAAAGCGGGGTGGGAAGGCACGTCTCCAAAGGGAACTCGCTCTGAATGTTACTCCATATATAAAAACTAATTTAAAATGGGCATGACTCTGTAAATATAACTCAGAATCTTTATTATAACCTGTTTTTGGAAATAGAATGACCATTTTGCATCTTCCCATTTGATTAAAATCCCTATCTAGACACTCTGGAAAGTCAGATTCACGTTGCAATTGTCTCGTTGTCACAAAAGTTATGAAAAAATAGTTGATTTTAAATCAGCAATATCTCCCTCATCCGAACTTTGATTCAACCGATTGGTTTTTTGAAATCTCCCTCAGTCGAACTCCAATTCAACCAATTGGTTTTTTGAAATTGGGTGATTTTCCAAGAAGATCTTAGTGAATTATCATGAGAAATCTTTCTACAACATAGCTGATTTTAAATCAGTGATATCTCCCTCATCTAGACTTCGATTCGGCCGATTTTTTTTTTTTTTAATTTGGGTAATTTTTCTCAAAGAATCGAGATCTGTTATTTGTTTTTGTAAATTTTGCACCAAAAGTTTCAGATCTTATATGCAAACTCGCCACCCAAAAAAAATCATGCCAAAAAAAAAAAAACATTCCCGCTTGGCCCAAGAAAGTGCTCTATGGAGGTCGTAACACATGCATGAAATTTGTTGAATATTGATGCAAAACTTCGAAACAGAAATATGAGTCAAACCCTCATTTCCATGGAGTTGTAACTTGAATATGATACCATTGATCCGGATCTTGGGGGGAGGTCCCTAAAATCTAAAAAATTGAAATGGATCTTGAGGGGGAGGCCCCCAAAAAAAACCACAATTTTTTATTATTATTATTAATATAGAGAATAATTTTAAAAGCTACATTGCGATGGACAATTTGTCATTTTACAAAATGTGACTTGTTACTTATAGTATTTTTTAGTTACAATACCACGGGTAAATTCCATGGGTGGGTAAATGCCATGGGTGAATGAATACCATGGGTAGATGCCACTTACAATACCATGGGTGGATCAATACCATGAGTGGATAAATACCATGGGTGAATGAATACCATGAGAAGATGCCACTTTCCATTCGGATCAATTTGTTGCTTCTTCCTTCACCAAGACTACTTCTCCCAAAAGTTGTTCTTTTGGCTTCTTCCCAATAATGAACTTGCACAACATGCCATGTATCCAATTCTACAAATCTAGTGTTGAAATTTTTACCATAGGTACTTAGAGGTCTCTTATTTATATCCTTCTCATTTCATAGCCTGAAAAATCTCAAAAAAAATGTTATAGCAAAATTTCCAAGTAGGCATGTTTGAAGCATGTTTCATGAGCATTCATGAACATTAACTCCCTCAAATCATATCTCTAAAATTATAGTGAAACAAGGCCTGTAATTTCTACTACAAATACGTAAAGTCTCTTCTCTGTCTCTTCCAGATTTCATATACTAAAAGAACACAAAAAGAATGTTATGGTGAAAAATACCAGGTTGACCTATTTGAAGTAGATTTTATGAGCATTCAAGAATTCTAATTTCCTCAAACCATAATTCTGAAATTATAGCAAACTGAGGTCTAAAATTATAGGTACATGAAGATCTTATATCCGTATCATCCAAGTTTCACATTCTAAAACATCCCAAAACAAAATTTATCAAACTAACGCCAAGTTGACCTGTTTGATGAGCATTCATGAAACCTAACTTCCTTAGGCCATATCTCAAAAAATTATGAACCAGGGTCTGAAATTTTAACCATATTTAATGAATATCTTTTATTCGTATCCTCCAAGTTTCACATTCTAGAACATCCTAGAAGAAATATTATAGTGAAAATACCAAGATGACTCGTTCACCTAATAAATCACATTTTTGCTTCCACCTTTATATTCCAAAAATCACCCCAAAAATTATTCTTAGGCTCCACTTGTGACCTTGCATTTCTTCTTGCTTGGATTGTATACAAATGAACTCTTATGCCCTTTATTTATAGTGTTTGTACATTCACTTGTGGGGTTGACTTGTAAAATCTGTTGGTAAACATTACAGAAATTTTGAGGTAAAAAATGGGTTTCAAAACAAAAATGTATAACCAAAATCAACTTTATAAGAACCAATAGGATTCAACATGGTGATGTCAACCATCAGGGATGATTCACCATTTTTGGATTTAAAAAATAAAATAAAAATAAAAATTAAAATAAAAATTTACTTTTTCCCTCATATTTTCAATTATATTCTCTATGGTTTTACTCAATTTTGAGAAGGAACACTCTTTGGATGAAAAATTTAATTATTCATCTAAGAAGTAACCATGTTGCATACTTTTGATGGACCATGCTACATGAAAAATGAGAAATACATGAGAAATGTGATTGCAATCACGTTTTCTTATGTATTTCTCACTTTTCATGTAGATGGGTCCATCGAAAGTATGCAACATGGGTACTCCTTGGATGAGGAATTAAATTTTGCATCCATCGAGTGCTCCCTCTCGAAATTGAGTAAAACCATAGGGAGATAAGTTGAAAATGTGAGTTGAAAAAATAGTATTTTCTTTTTTCCCTCTAAAATTTGATGATGTAATCTAATATTATTTTATTATTTCCACTATTATTTTATAATATTCCTTAGGAGGCCCATTTTAGACCTCAAAATTTCTCTAATAGCCTGCTTGTACTTTTGATGGGTCATCTTGATGAAATATTTCATATATTCTCATGCCTATGGAGTTAGGAGTGCCATATTTCCAACCATATATCTTATGCTCCAAATTTTGAATCCAAGCATTTGAAACGAACACCGAGATCGATATATCTTATACATAGGTAAATGATATGTTTAGCTTAATTCTAAGCCATGTCATCTATCAAAACTCCCTCATATCATATCTCTAAAATTATAGTGAAACGAGGTTTATAATTTTGACCACAAGTACATTAAAATCTCTTCTCTGTCTCTTCCAAATTTCATATACTAAAAGAATACAAAAATAATGTTATGCTGAAAAATACGAGGTTGACCTATTTGAAGTAGATTTTATGAGAATTCAAGAATTCTAACTTCCTCAAACCATAATTATGAAATTATAGCAAACTGAGGTCTAAAATTATAGGTACATGAAGATCTTATATCTGTATCATCCAAGTTTCACATTCTAAAACATCCCAAAACAAAAGTTATCAGGCAAACGCCAAGTTGACCTGTTTGATGAGCATTTGTGAAGCCTAACTTCCTAAGGCCATATCTCAAAAAATTATAGAGAACCAAGGTCTAAAATTTTAACCACATTTAATGAATATCTTTTATTCGTATCCTCCAAGTTTCACGTTTTGAAAGATCCTAGAAGAAAAGCTATAGTGAAAATGCCAAGATGACTCGTTCACCCAATAAATCTCATTTTTGCTTCCACCTTTATATTCCAAAAATCACTCCAAAAATTATTCTTTGGCTCCACTTGTGACCTTGAATTTATTCTTGCTTGGATTGTATACAAATGAACTCATATGCCCTTTATTTATAGTGTTTGTACATTCACTTGTGGGGTTGACTTGTAAAATGAGTTGGTAAGCATTACATAAATTTTGAGGTAAAAAATGGGTCTCAAAACAAAAATGTACAACCAAAATCAACTTTATAAGAACCAATAGGATTCAAGATGGTGATGTCAACCATGGGGGATGATTCACCATTTTTGAATTTAAAAAGTAAAAATATTAAAAAAAAAAATTACTTTCTCAACTCGTATTTTCAACTTATCTCCCTACGGTTTTACTCAAATTTGAGCGGAAACACTCTTTGGATGAAAAAATTAATTCCTCATCTAAGGAGTACCCATGTTGTGTACTTTTGATGGACAATGCTACATGAAAAATGAGAAATACACGAGAAACACAATTACAATCACGTTTTTATTTATTTATTTATTTTATGTAGTTCTCATTTTTCATGTAGAAGGGTCCATCGAAAGTATGCAACATGAGTAATACCTGGATGAGGAATTAAATTATGCATCCAACGAGTGCTCCTACTCGAAATTTGAGTAAAACCGTAGGGAGGTAAGTTGAAAATGTGAGTTGATAAGTAGTTTTTTTCTTTTTTCCCTCTAAAATTTGATGATGTAATCTAATATTATTTTATTATTTCCACTATTATTTTATAATGTTCCTTAGGAGGCCCATTTTAGACCTCAAAATTTCTCTAATGGCCTACTTGTACTTTTGATGGGTCATCTGGATGAAATATTTCATATCTTCTCATGACTATGGAGTTAGAAGGAGTGCCATATACCGTTGGAAAGGTATCAAAAATAAGTTTTCCAACCATATATCTTATGCTCCAAATTTTTAATCCAAGCATTTGAAACAAACACCGAGATCGATATATCTTAAACATAGGTAAAGGATATGTTTGGCTTAATTCTAATTCGTGTAGTCTATCAAAACTTGTCAATAAGAGAAATTAATATTTTATTACATATATTCCTATCTAAAGGTCTCATGCTGCCCCACTCCTAAAGTTCTTTTTTGTTACATGTGCTATTCAACAAGTATCTTACAAGGGTTATTGATCGATCCTAATGGTAGTGAATGTGTAAGAGTCATGTCCACTTACAACCACATCAACAAATGCATTCCAACCCAATGAGTGCTCTCTATAATTAGTAACCAAGCACTGTGTTAGAGGATGCATATACATACGGTATGGAGTATCCATGCATAATGATCTAATGTCATGTAAAGGAGAAGTTATTGTTACAACTATTTGTATTAAATTGTTGCTCATTGTTAAATAATTCATATTCAGTTCCTTTATGGTAGTTAACTAAGTCAAGTTGATAACCAAAACTCAAATTGCATTCAACTTGGCGTTAACAAAGTTAGATCCAACTCTATATTTCATTCAATTTGTATTAATTCTCGTAAATCTCTAAGAGTCATTATTTTTCTCTTAGTGGGTTGTGGTCTTTAGAAGCTCTAGTCACTAATGATCCCTTATCTTGGATCCAACTGTATGCTACATATCAACTTTTTTGATCTCGTTGATGTTTGATAGTCATTTTTTTATTTTAGTGTCTTGTGGTAATTAAATGACAAACATGTTTGCAATCTATATTACAATGGAAAGTGTCTATTACTTGTCATTTTAATGATTAAGTGAAATAATTCTCTCCATATTCCTTAATATCTAATTGAGTGAAGAAAATCTTATGTTGGTATAAATCTCAATTAACAATTAAAATAGCCCTTCATGGGGAGAATATTTGAATGTTGTGTCACATGAAATTAACTCCTACCTATTTAAGTGTTATGGGTACCTTTAACTAAAATCATTGCACCACTCGATTCATTGTATGGAATGCTTGTGTAGTTATGAGGTTAGAATTTTTCAATTCCATTGTGAGGCAAAAGATTGTAAAGATTTATCTATCAATCAAGTGAGGTGGCATATTTTTTATAGGTAATTTCCATGATCAATGTTATCATCTATAATCGATGGTATATCAAAGATAGGGTATCCAAATTGGGCATCAAAAGTCCAAAACCAATATTTCCAACAATATTCATTTCCAATATTTATCTTGGACATGTGTAGTCTCCCCATGTCTTTGACATCAATGACAACGATATTTTCATCAAATTATCTCTTAATTCTAACTAGCATGGAGGAAAAAATCAACATTGTTAAAATTTGAACAAACTCCCATGAGTTATATAGTGAAATTGGGCATTGGACAATTCCTTAAACATTGTAGTATGTGAGAATTGATCATCTTTGTGATACTAAGATACTAAGAGGGTTGAATATGAAAAACACTTTCTCCTAGAGTGCCCCAAATATACTCACATTAGATCACAATTTAAAAATATTTGTCACAATATTGATCTTTCTAACCTCCTAACTCATCAAAAATATGGTGATATATTTTTGTAAGTCGGTAATCATTTCTATTACTTAACTATTAAAAGATGTACAATGTTAGTTGTGCCCGCTAGTCTTTCGCTTGGGAAACCATGCTAGTAGCATAACAACAAAACTTCTGTCAAGATAAACAATTGAAATTTAATGACAAAAATGGTAATTTGATTTATTCTAATTTTGTCAATCATTTTAGTATCAAACATATTTCTAACTTCATCTATGATTGCAACTTTGTTGTTAAAACTATATATAACAAAATGCTTATGAAATGTGTGTATTTGGATGGATAATTAACCTGAATAGTATTAGGGAATGGATCTTCCTCTTCCGAGGTTGAAAACGCCATGTATACATGCATCTTGGCTAATATGGAGATCTTATTAGTGAGTTTCCTTGTATACTTTTGCATCTCATCAATGCAAAGTAGAATCTCCTACTGAGTTTCAAAGTGATCAATTAAAAAATTACCCATGATGCTCTTTAGTTGCTACTAAATATCAATTATATTATTTATATATATATATATATATATTATATATATATATATATTATATATATATATAGTTTGTTGGGTTCTAGTGTTCCTTGTGTTAGGGACCCAGACTCTAACCTCCTCCTCCACCTTAGCATTTGTGATGAACCTTTTTTCTATCTTGGCCTCCCTTTCGGCATGAAGTATCTCTTGCTTAATTCCAGGTGGGGTGGAATGCACATAGACAACTTTTGAGCATTCTACAAAGAGTTGAACTTGAGCACTAGAGAGAGGATGATGACCTCTTCTCCCTCTATGACCCCTTGAGCAGGCTAGGTGAACAATATTAGTAGGGATGAAAAAAAAAATACCAAGCTTGAAATCTAATATGATGTAAGGACTGTAATGTTTACCAGACGATGGTATATGAGACAAGGAAGAGTCAGGTGAGTTGGGAAATGTCGAGAAGTGACAGGAAAGTTGAAACCACACACAACCAAGGAAATCAAACCCAAAGCCAAAGAAATCCCCCCAAATATAGACTCAATCATGGCTATAGCCAAGCCAGACACAATGTAAATAAATAAAAAATAATAGTTGCAGAAAAAATTTAAGCCAAGAGTTCAAAGGCAAAATATAATCATTGAAGGAGAATTCCTCGCCTATAACAAAAATCTCCTGTAAAATAGATCCTAAACAACTACAATGCAAGGAAACAACTATAAATAGTATACCCACTTGTTCAAGGAAAATACAACGGGAACTAACCTAAGACTCAGAGCCCGTTGAAGAGTTTGTTATCACCAATGATGTCGAAAGCATATCAATCCCACCGAGAACCATTGGTAAATATTCTACTAACCATGTTTATTGAGATTATTGTTTGTACAAATGAGGTACTATTCTTAATTATGGCCATGGCTCAAACATCCCATTGTAGGAAACTACACCTATCCTAAATCTTAAAAAATCACCAGCCAAGAAAAGCCACTATAGCATGAAAATGAAATAGAACCAAATTTTTTATGAGTTTTTTTATGCCAAAAGGCCTTCCAAAATATATACACAATGAGCCGATTAACCAAAACCCATAAGGACTCCTCACCACAATCTTATAGAAAGTTTCATGTCCTTTTATTTGCACCCCTTCTTTTTCAATGAAAGCACTTTGAACATACATTCCCATCTTACAATTATCGTGTGTTGATGGATATTGGGCTGTGTTATATTCATTCCACGACTAACCTACATAGTGAACTGGGGGGTTAGAAGGGGGCAGAACCCCCCCTTCATTGTGCCAATTGCGTAGTGGGGGGGTGGTAGCCCCCCTTGTTCAGGGGGTTTGAGGGGTGTGAGTAGCCCCCCTCTATGGGGTTCGGGGCAGCGCCCCGGGAAATTTTTTTTGGACCCTATATTAGGTTGGGCGGACCTACCTATGGTTTTCGGTCCATAGTATTGGATGGTTCGGCATGTATAAATATGTATTGTAACATTGAAAGGAATATAATGAAAAATCAAGCTGGTAGTCCCGATTTTGGGATCCAGGGGCAAATCTCCGTGTATATGTGTTTTATGTGTTATGCTCTCGCATTGTTTATTTTCTGTGTTTTAGAATTCGTATGTAGGTAATTTCTGTACGGGGTTAAAACCTACAATGGAGAGGTTATTGTCTCTTAACCCACCACTCTATGCCTTATATATCCCTCTTCCTTCCCTTGTGTGCATGGGAATCACTTAATTACCATCACCAAGTGGGGGGTGGTACATATGTCTACCACACCCAACTGTCCCATCGTATAAATACTTCATATCCTTGCTTCGTGATCACCCGGTGTGGGTAAAAAACTATGGTGATCTTGGAACGCTTCTCTTAATGTTTTTTGGGAACATAAATAAAATTTTAAAGAAATCTAAGTAATTTCTTACTTTTATTAAAGTATGATAGACCAATTATGGTATAAATAGATATTCATCATCATCATCATCATTATTGTAACAACCCTGGTGAAAATTCCATGGAATAAAAAGTTAATAAAGGAAAAATATGACCACGATTAAGGGACACTTATTCCAAGTTGAATGTTGGGCAAAGATATCCTAGTGGGCATCACTGGATGTGTTTATTGCTAAAGGAAATTGGCAAAGGCAAAGGAAAAGGCATTAAAAAGGAAAAAAGGCATTTTTGGAAAACTTATTTATGAAAATAAATGAAAATAGGATAAAGGGAGGTGAAAGGTCACATGTGAGGAGGAAAATGATGGAAATTGAAGAAAATAGAGGCCTCATTGATAAAAAGGTTTCTGAGGATCAGTTGGCGGGCTTGGTCAGTTTAGTTTTGGAGCTCTCTCATTATTCTTTCTCTCTCACTCACTCTTGGACACTTATAATTCGCAAAGACAAAGGCATTGGTTTTGGTGTGATCACAGTTTGGTGAGGGCGGAGGTGGTTTAACCTCTGGATTCCCTTGGTTGTTTTTGGAATTCTTTATCCATGAGATCCCACACTCATGCTTGTAATATGGCATGGGGGTGACTAGCTGAAAGAAATATTTGGTTTAGCCATGTCTATGGTCAGGTGGTACGCGGAAGTCCCAAACCTCATTGGATTTGCCTGTGTTTAATAAAAGTTGAGTTCTCTTGCTTTTGTACTTATTTATATGTGGATTTAATAATTGGTATCTCACTGTTATTGTCGTGGTTTAATGTTGTTTACAAGCATGGTTATATGACTGGTTATTGTCATGGTTATTTCATGTATTTACTTGTAACTGAAAGGATAATGGATGAAAGACCTAATTGGTGTGATAACAATTCAAGGGAGAAGGTGGTGATCCTTCTTTTCATGTCCCATAAGAGTTTTTAGTCATTCATGTTGTCTTGTATCCTAGACCTGTAGATTTCATTAATGCCAAGTATTTGACAGAATGTCAGTCCCGGTTGGGGATGGTTGGGCCTAGTCCTGGAGTTAGTTTTTGGCTTATTAGTCTTGTCATCGTGTGTTTAATGGATTCCAGAAGTTACAGCAAGTTCTGGGCAATGGCCAAAATTCTAGGCTTGAAAAGTGCCTTAAATCTCGTGGACCCTGGCACAGGTCTACTGGAAATAGTCCCTGGATGCAAGCATGCAGGATTGTGGGAGCATCCAAAGCTCTCTGGATGATGGCATGCCCATATCATGGGAGCATCTAAAGGTTTAATGGCTTAAAAATTTAGTGGGACCTAGTGGCATGAGACCTATGTGGTTGGGATGGCTCTTAGGAGTGTTGTTGTTGATGTGGAAGGTATGTTTGATGGGTTTCCATCGATTCCACTTCCTTAAGGATACCTAAGAGGTTGAATCATATCATAGTAGCCTCTCGTCACATATTTACCCCAGTTGGCCAGTTACTTGTGTAGATATGGGAGGAGGTTGTTACAGGGTGGTATTAGAGTGGGTTGTGCTCTCTTTGGGTCATATTTGATACCACATAGTGGTATCAGAGCGGGTTTCACTCTCTTTGGGTCATAACTGATACAACAGAATGGTATCATAGCATGGTTCACCCCTCGAACTGGATGGGCTATGTGTTGGTCATGCTTTCATGTCGGTTTCATATGTGTTCCTTAGTCTTGTAGTCCATGTGTGTGTTGCATATACATGGTGTTGATCATTGTTGTAGTGATGTTGTCATGTGAAGGTTGAGGGCATTGTTGTGGGATGTGTCACCATGAGTGTATGGTTGTATATGCATTTTTTATGCATGTATTGTAGGTCAGATATGCATTATGAGGTCATCGTATGCAATTAGGTCATCATGATGTTATTGGTATGTTATGATGCTGATGTGGTGGATGAGATAGAGCAGGAGATGCATACCATCAAAGTGAAGTTGCAGCATTGGACCTTGAGGCAAGAGCATGTCGTGATACAAGTTTGGATGTTGGGCATGCAAGTATGTTAGTTAATGGATTGTTATATGCATTAGGGTTATATTAAAATTGACAACTAGGGCCAAACTCCATGTGGGTCATATTATTTATGGCAGCTGATATTTTTATTAGATCCCTCTCATCGAGAGGTGTAGGATTTATCTAAAGATCGTCCGATTCCATCAAGTATTCATGGAGTTATGAATTTATTTGTGTTATAAGACAAATTGTCAAGTCGGCCAGCAACTTGAGTAGGCTCAGAAGCCCAATAGTCATGTCTATTCATCATCTACATTTTAGTATAAATAGGAGAGGAATTGAAGTCATTTGGGACACACATATACTCTTCATGTGATCTCCTCCTCTCCACGTCTTAGGTTTTTGGTGAAGGAGAGACACCAAGAGTATATGCTAGCCTAAGATGATGCCCTAGCTACAATACAATGCCCTAGCTGCAATGAATATAACCGCAGAGAGGATGATGCCCTAGTCGTAGCCAAATGGAGAGCTCTAGCTGCAAATTGAAGGAGATCTATCTGCTGTCTTGGAGAGCTCCAATACGCAGTCTAAATAAGCCCTAATCCATTGACTAAAGGAGGCCCTAACTGCCATTGAGAGGAGTCTAATCCACAGCACGGAGGAGGGCCTTATACGCAGGTCAAGAGGAGACTTAAATGCAAGTCCTAGACGTCTAAAGAGATATCTAGTTGTAGTCAAGAAGGCCCTAATCCACAGCAAGAGAAGGAGCCTTAAGGAAAGAAGAAGGGTCTCTGTTTTAGGGCCACAGGTTAGGGTAACTTTAGCGAAGAAGGGAAGGACGTTAGGGTCATTCTCACGACTGTTTTGAAGTGCAAATGAACAACATTAAGACCACATTACAGGGGTCTATTTATGGGTTATTTGTAAGGGCATTTGTGGCAAGGTTCATCTCTGTCTTGGGAAACGAATTACACAGAAAACATTGTGGATGGACTGAGCCCTTTTTTTGGTGGGTTGTTGGGTGTGTATAGGGGTTGGTTCTAGCCTTATATTCCAGCGTTTGACAACAACTAGGAAGGGAGATAATAACGCAGTCTATTATGCCTGATCAAGAGGTTGTGTTGAATCTGATGGGTGTAAATAGTGTGTTGTAGTAGATGAAGTTTGTGCCCCAAACAGTGTAGTGATGAGGTTGTTCATGAGGACAGTTTAAGGTGACCTATCTAATAAACAGTCACAACTAGAGAAACAGCATGATGTGGGAAGCATGATGATTAAGAGCAGCAAGTTGTGTACAACGTACAACTCAGCAGTGAAGCAGCATGGTGCAACTCAGGAACATGGTATGATGTTGCAATATGATAAGGTGTTGCATATGGACGAGATGCAGCACAATGAAGGGTTAAGGAGTCACCTTGGAGAATCAGTTGAAGCAGCATGTCTTCAACTGATCTCATGTAGAGATGATCTATTCTCTTATCTAAGATACTGCTGGTGACTATGGCTCCGTATCTGGAAAGTCAGAATATCTCTCATCAAACTAATCATCTCTATCACAAACATCTGAATCTGGCTCTGCGACGGCTTCTAATCCTGGAAGGTATGGAACCGGGTCAACTCGGTCAAATGCTTATGTCTTAGCCCCCGTCTCTGGCACTTGGATATCGAACTGGTGCATATACTGGTGGTGCTTCTAGTCAAAGTGTTAACTTATGTTGTAAATGTACTTTCTCTCTCTCTCTCTCTGCTTAACTATTGAAGAACATAAAAGAAGAATTGATCAAGGGTTTCCCCACATTGGGTTTGTCCCTAGCTGGCCCCACATCTTATGTCCTCTTGTCTTGGCTTGTCTTTTGCGATTTATATTTATGTTCTATCTGCAGTTTACTTTAATGCTTACGTGATTGTTAATTTGGAAAAGATATTGAGCTAACTGTGAAAATTGAAATAAATTTCTCTAGCATAGAACATACCTAATATTAACATGGTATCAGAGCTGAGGTGAAGACAATGCCCAAGCAAAAGTGAAAGAGCAATCACCAAAGACAATTGGGAAAGTACAAAAGGATCAGTGGATTCTTCATCCCTCTTCAAATTCACCAAGGGTGAAGTTGAAGTAGAGATAATTATCATAATGGGGCAACGGAATATGACCTACCTAAAGATCACTTCATTGGAAGATCGGATCTCAGGGTGGAAGGAAAGACAGATAACTAGCTCGGCCATTATGCGAAGGAGTGTCCAAATGGCAGGGACACATCACTTAATGATGATAACAATCATTCCAGGGACATCTTCAATGATCAAAGGAATGAATAGGTAATGCAGGTCATCAAGGAAATGGCCGACTCTTCATAGAAAGCAAGGAACCCCAGGTATGAAGAATCAAATGTTGTTTCTGATAAGATAAAGAAGCATTACCTTGTATTGGCCCTCTCCTTCATATTCTTTGGGAATCTGGCTTATAGATTGTACTACTTCAAGGCACTTCATCAGATAGATGAGTGCACTCTCTAATTTGGTAGAGATGGAAACAATCATGGGATTATACTTGGAGCCGATGCCACCTATCCCGAAAAGGCTGTAGGGAATGTTACCCCTCAATTGAATGAGGGTAACTCGATTCATTTACAAAATATCTTTTATGTACCTGATCGCAAGAAGAACCTGGTGTCCATTTCAGCAATGGAAGTCAAAGGTTTCAAGGTGGCACTCATCAATGGAAAGGTACGTGTTTGAAAATAGAATTTTTAAGATGTTCTTGAGTTCAGGGTTGTATCAAGTTGCAAGAGTCCACTGGGGACCATGTCCATTGACACATAGCACCGAAGGTCTGTAAGTCAGATGGTGATAGGGATGCCTGAACTCAAGAAGAGCATGAAGGTACATGTCTGAGATGTACCGAAGGAAAATCCTACAAGGGGACCATTCCCCTTAAGTAGCAGGTCCACAGGTTTGGAACAACTCAAGGCGTTTGAGATTCATGATCAAGAATCTCATATATGCAGGTGGAAGAAAGCCCACTATGGCATGAAGTAAAACACCTCGGACCTAATATGAGAGGATTGATAGTTGTCTGATGAAGCTGAGATTCACTAAAAGTGAAGATGATCCAAACCATTGTTTGAAGGTTGTGGATGATAGACCTCTCATACCGACATCTTATGAGGATAACCTATTTCTGACAGGTGCAAACCCTCTCATTTGCAGAAGTAAGAGAGAGTTGGATTCTAGATGTGGAATGATAAACTGCAAGCCTGTGACCACCTCAAGGATCTTAACTTTCAGAAGTTATATGTTGGACCAGATTTGGGAAATGCCTCTGAGTTTCATAAACTCATTCGTGTTGATGTTCTTGGTGAACTTCCGTCCGGACATATGTTTTACAGTAAGCATGGTGAGCTCATATATGGTTGAGCCTCACTAGATTGGTGCCAAGAATCTTCTGAGATATCTTCAGGGCACAATCTCTCATGGATTGAGATACACTACCGGAAATATGAAACTGAATGATTATTCGAATGTTGAGTGGGCAAGCAGTGTGGAGGATCACTAGAGCACTTCTTAGTGTTGGTTCTCTTTGGATTCTACTTCGATATCATGGATAAGCAGGAAGCAGAAGTCGGTTGCTATAAGCACTGTCGAGATCGAATACATAGCTACAAGTATGATCTAGTGTGAAGCTGCATGGTTGCAAAAGCTCTTAAGTGAGCTGATTGTACACACCACTGTGGTTCTCTATGAAAACCAGAGGTGGGATTCGATTATTGAGGAATCCCGTATTTGATGATTGCTCCAGCAGATAGACATCAGATACTGCCTTATCTTGGATATGGTAATTTGATGAGAAAGGAGGCTCCGTCGCATTAATACTGATGTACAGATCGCAAACATTTTGTCAAAGCCCCAGGGAAAAGATCAAATCTGTGATTTTCCCGAACTACTTGGAGTCATTGAGAGACCTTATTATAAGGGTCTTGGATGTTGCATGCATTGAGCTCTGGGAGCTTTGGGGGGCTTGGATTACTTACTGGAGCAACATACAACCACAGGGTGACTCACCCTCCCCTGGTGATACGCTATGAACAGGATGATTAGTTCTCTTGTGGACCAAGATGATTCATTCTCCGTGGCAACTATGGAATAGGATGATTAGTTCTCCTGTGGGCCTGGATGATGTGTTCTCCATGGAGATTGTGGAACAAGATGATTCATTCTCCTATAGGCTAGGATGATTAGTTCTCAGTGGCATCCACTGGACAGGATGATTCGCTCTCCTATGGACAAGATGATTCGCTCTCTTGTGGACAGAATGATTAGTTCTCCTATCGAGGCATCCTACCCATGCAGTCTCGGACTCATGGGAAATACCTCTCATCTGATCAATGAGCAGGGAAATGAGGATAGGGACCATAGTAGTACCGATGGACACATCTTTGTATCTACCGTACTCCCTATGCTAGGATGACCTTCATTGATCTGGGATCAATGATACTGGTCTGGGACCAGTGAGAGTGGTACACACTCTGAAACTGACTTCGGGTCAGTAGAGGACTGGTCTGAGAGCAGTGGTACACACTCTAAGACTAACTTCGAGTCAATGGAGAATGGTATGAGACATTCTCTATCAATTCTTCTTCTTCATGGTAGAGCAGAGCAAAGCAAAGCTGAGAAGAGCTGAGCTGAGCTGAGTTGAGAAGAGCTAAACAGAGTTGAGCTGAGCTAAGCTAAGCATAGCAGCGTTGAGCAGAGCAGAGTTGAGCAGAGCTAAGCTAAGTGGAGCAGAGCAGTGTAGGTCACTGATGGCAAATATAGTACAGTTGGACATATGGATCAGCGGATGGAGTTCTCCCTAGTTGAGAGGGAGTGTTAAAATTGGAAACTAGGGCCAAACTCCATGTGGGTCATCTTATTTATGGCAGCTGATATTTTTATTGGATCCCTCTCATCGAGAGGTTTAGGATTTATCTAAAGATAATCCGATTCCGTCAAGTATTCATGGAGTTATGAATTTATTTGTGTTATAAGACAAATTGTCAAGTCGGCCAGCAACTTGAGTAGGCTCATAAGCCCAATAGTCATGTTTATTCATCATCTACATTTTAGTATAAATAGGAGAGGACTTGAAGTCATTTGGGACACACATATACTCTTCATGTGATCTCCTCCTCTCCACGCCTTCGGTTTTTGGTGAAGGAACACCAAGAGTATACACTGGCCTAAGATGATGCCCTAGCTGCAGTACGATGCCTTAGCCGTAGTGAATATAACCGCAGAGAGGATGATGCCCTAGCCGCAACCAAATGGAGAGCTCTAGCCGCAAATTGAACGAGATCTATCTACTGTCTTGGAGAGCTCCAATACGCAGTCTAAATAAGCCCTAATCCGTTGACTAAAGGAGGCCCTAACTGTCGTTGAGAGGAGTCTAATCCACAACAGGGCCTTATACGCAGATCAAGAGGAGACTTAAACGCAAGTTTTAGATATCTAAAGAGATATCTAGCCGTAGTCAAGAAGGACCTAATCCACAGCAAGAGAAGGAGCCTTAAGGCAAGAAGAAGGGTCTTTTTTTTAGGGCCACAGGTTAGGGTAACTTCAACGAAGAAGGGAAGGACGTTAGGGACATTCTCATGGCTATTTTGAAGTGTAAATGAACAACATTAAGGCCACATTACAGGATTCTAATTCTGGGTTGTTTGTAAGGGCATTTGTGGCAAGGTTCATCTCTGTCTTGGGTAGCAGATTGCATAGAAAACATTGTGGATCGATTGAGCCCTTTTTTTGGTGGGCTATTGGGTGTGTATACGGGTTGGTTCTAGCCTTATATTCCAACATTTGACAACAGCTAGGAAGGGAGATAATACCGCAGTCTATGCCTGATTAAGAGGTTGTGTTGAATCTGATGGGTGTAAATAGTGTGTTGTAGCAGACGGAGTTTGTGCCCCAACCAGTGTAGTGATGAGGTTATTCATTAGGATAGTTTAAGGTGACCTATCTAATAAACAATCACAGCTAGAGCAACAGCATGATGTGGGCAACATTAATATTAAGAGCAGCAAGTTGTGTACAACGTACAACTCAGCAGTGAAGCAGCATGGTGCAGCTCAGGAACATGGTATGATGTTGCAATATGATGAGGTGTCGCATATGGACAAGATGCAGCACAATGACAGGTGAAGGAGTCACCTTGGAGAATCAGTTAAAGCGGCATGTCTTCAATTGATCTCATGTAGAGATGATTTATTCTCTTATCTAAGTCAAAGTGTTGACTTATGTTGTAAATGTACTTTCTCTCTCTCTCTCTCTCTGTTGAACTATTGAAGAACATAAAGAAGAATTGATCAAAGTTTTCCCCACATTGGGGTTTGTCCTTGGCTAGCACCACATCTTATGTCCTCTTGTCTTGGCTTGTCTTCTACGATTTATATTTATGTTCTATCTACAATTTACTTTAATGCTGATGTGATTGTTAATCTGGAAAAGATATTGAGCTAACTGTGAAAATTGAAATGAATTGCTCTAGCATAGAACATACCTAAAATTAACAAGTTATATACATTAGATTTATGTACATGTCTATTGATGTTATGGTTACATACATGATAGATTCTAGTTGATTAGTGTAGTCATATGCACATGTGTTGGATAGTCATGAGTGGTAGTAACTTATGGTTGTATGCATTGCTCTTGTTGTTTTATGTTAGGTAACTTGATGATTATGTTATATGTTGTTGATGAGTATGTTATAGGTTAACTTGTTTTTATATGATACTTAGCTTGATGATTAGGTTATATGTTGTTGATGAGCATGATATATAACTTGTTTTTATATGCTAGTAACTTGATGATTAGGGTTATTACATTAAGATCTTGATGTTATATGTATCATGCTAAATTGGCTTGGCCCATACAGATGGTTAGGGTTATGAAATTCAGGTATGGGTTGACTCATTTGTGACATTGTATTGTACTAATCTAAACTGGTCGTATTGTTGAAAATAGCAACAAGAAATGATAAAAATAGAATCCAAAATATTCCAATTTTAATTTGTCCTTGAGTTAAATTGTGAATTAAAATTCGAATTTAGTCTTAACAGCTACTTGGAAATAATTAATTAATTCACAAGGAATTAATTAGTTGGAAAAATTCAAGTTAGAAGTCTTTATGAAGTCATGCAACAGTTATCCCTTAAATAAAGGAGATTATCCCTTAATTAAGGAGATAAGATTGAGTTATATTTGAGTTGTAATTAGTTAACTCAATTTACTGAGTTAAGTCTAGTTAAATTTGTTCCAAACTGTTTGAGGAATTAATAGTGAGTTAACAGTCAGTTGATGCATGCATGCACTCAACTAGTGTACTCCAATTAACTGAAGATTCGCTCATCAGAAACACATGCATGTCTATTCTGAGAAAGACCCAGTTGGGATTAAAGTCAAGGACATTGTACTATTAGTTGCATGTGTTTTCTTATAAAGAAAACTCATGCATGCAGAAGGGCATAGGTTCCTTGAGGATTGCGCAGTTCTGGCAGTGCGTTAGAGCAGTGTGTGAGATCAGTGTTACACTTGGTAACAAGAGATCATCCACAAGGAGAAATTGCGCAAGGAAATAGGAGCTTGGACGGCAGAGAGGAAGGCTTGTGAGAAGCTTTGATTTCCTGTGAGAATGTGTGAGGATTGTACTGAGAGCTGGCTAGCTGTGAGAGCTAAGGTTTTGTATAATTCCTATGTATTTCCACCTTGTATGATAATACAGACAGTGGGGCTTTTAGCTGAGGCTTTCCCCAAAGTATTTTCATGTGTATTGTGCAATTGATTCTTCTTGTTCTGGTTATATGTGTTCAACTCGATCTTTAACTTCTGCAAAACTTTGATGGTAGAAGTAGGTTATAGTATTCTGCTTTGATTTATATTGCATTATCGGGTTAACCTACAACAGATTTTCTACATGGTAGTAGAGAGATAGATCTGTAGGGAAATTTCTACACCTACATATGTGATTGTTATGCATAAATGACAATTATTTATGAGTTTATGATGTGAATGTGTTAGCCAGTGACTATTATGGATATCATGACCTTATTTATTTTTGAGTTGATATGTAGTGAAGTTATATCATGCTAATATGGATTGATTTTGCAGATAGCCTCCCCTGAGATATATTAAGGTGTGAGCTTACTTATGTCATCTACTTTGTGCTTGAATGTTTGATTATGTCATTTAATTTATGTTTGAGTGTTGGTGTCTATTGTGTCGCCTATTTGTTGTCTGAATGTTTGATTACTTGCATGATATGAGTATGTGTCTGTGAGATTTCCTAAATGAATGATTTTGTTTTAAGATGATTGTACTAACACATATGTGTTGAGATAGTTGACATGTACTTGAGTGTAATAGGTGATAGTTGTAGTATTATGTCTAATGACTATGAGTTGACTATGAATTATGACATGATTGTTAGTCTTGGTAAAGGTTGATTTCAAATTGATAGATATGATTGTCTTGGTATTTGGAACATGTGTAAATAGTGCAGGAAAAACGCTTGGTATTAGCATGACAAGGTAATAGTTGATGTGTTTATATAACTAACAGTTGGGTGATGTGACAATGCATAGTAACACTCAATTGCAGCAAGGAAAAGGTGAAAGAAAGGAATTGGGCAAGAATTCTTTTGGCTATGTTTGGAAGCCCTAATTCCAAATTAATGAGTGCTTTGCATACATGAATTCTTCTTAACCTTAATCTTGTCTGACATTATGTGGATATGTGCTAGATTCATGCACTTGTATTTGATAGGTATATTAGCTAGTCTACAGATGGATATGTCAAGGGAATTGGATTCCCTTGAGAGATGGCATGGATGTGTTCACTTGTAAGAAACGTGCTTGGCACAACAAGGTAAGGTAATCAGTGTATTGTTATGTTTATTTAAGCACTGACAATTATGTGTTGATGGCAGTATGATGCAAGGGATTGCATGGAAAATAAATTTCCATGGAATCTTGAAGAAGTCTCAGGTTGAGCTTTCCCTTGGAAGCACTAGGAACCATGGGGATTGAGCTGTGGTGTCTGTTGTTAGTCTTGTGCTTTTCGCCTTTTGGTGATTTGTTGTGCTTGATTGTGGTTTTTTTTGTGCCTTGTGCATGCCCATGCCACTTTTGCTGTGGTGTAATATTGTTGTTGGTTTCCCATGGTTTTCTTCTTGTTTATTTCTTATCTTGCCTTTTATGTTTGGGGTTTGGGGAAGTGGTTGGGAAAGAGGAAATTTAATGGAGCCCAGAGAGAGCTGAATGAAACCCAACAGGTGATGTAAGGCCTGGATGAAGCTAAGTGAATGTATAAGGGCAACTGAAGGCAGCGTATAACAACTAGTTGTATTGGTTGGGTCCATTGGTGTAAATGGATGATGGCGGGATAATCATGAGAAAAGTATCAGGAAAGGTAAAGTAAATAGATTTTAGGTGTCATATACATTATCTACATTGGGAATTGTTGTTCTCAATGTTGTATATGTGTTATACAGATAAATAAAGTTCTCTTAACCTTGACCTTATGATATCTGGTAATTATGTTGTGATCATGATTGTGTTGATGTATATATATGTATACATTTATGTATGTAGGTATGTCGTTTTTTGATGTGATCATGACTATTTTGTGCTAATGTTATATATGTATGTATTTATATATATCACTGCCTGACAGGGTCATCAGGAATTGTTCTTATGGAGGAATTATTGCTTATGCAGGTGAATGGCATGAAGAGATACCTGGTTCATGAGGAATCAAGTGGGAAGCGTAGCCTAACAGATCTCTGAGGTCAGTGTCATGTGGATATGAATTGATATTGTGTGATTATACTATGTCTATGTTTATGTTATGGACAGGGTAATGTTGAGAGATACATCAGCAGAATGAAAACAACGTGATGCGCAACATGCTAGGATAAGCATGGATGGCGAAGAGGCACTGAAAGCAAGGTTTCTTGGTAGAGACAGTGTGGTTTTGGATGTGTGGTACTAATGTTTTGCATATATTGTATATGTTGTACATATTGCATGTGTGATGTTGTGCGCATGTGGTGGTGTGTATATATAGTGCGTGTACATGTTGTTTATGCATTGTTATGTACAAGGTGGTACAAACAGTGTTGTGTGAATATAGCATATGCAGTGTTGTGTACAGATGATGCTATGTACATGTTGGATATGTAATGTTATGTATATGTGGTGTTGCGTGCATGTTGTACATGTGGTGTTATGTATTATGGTGTTGTGTTCATGATTGTACAAGTGGTGTTGTGTACTTGTACAAGTGGTGTTATGTGCAGGGGGTGTTGTATACATGTCGTGCATGTGATTCTATGTACATGTGGCGTCATGTACATGTCATGCATATGGTATTGTGTACATGTGGTATTGTGTACACATTGTACAAGTGGTGCGGTGTACATGTAGCGTTGTCTACATGTTGTGCAGGTGGTGTCGTGTACATATGATGTGGTACAGGTGGTACTCTGTATATGATGTACATATGGTACTGGTGTACATGTGGTATTGTGTGCATGTTGTACATGTTGTGTTGTGGGCATGCAATACTATGTATGTGCATTGTGTAGTCATGGTATCGTGACATATGTATGATTGCATTGTACTTTGTATACGTATTTGTGTTGTGTTGTATATTGGGTGTAGGTGTATGTGTTGTGTTGTAGAGTACACCAGATGTAGGAGTATGTATTGTGTTGTGTTGTACATTGGGTGTAGGTGTATGCGTTGTATGTCAGGTATAGGTGCATGTATTGTGTGGCGTTGTATGTCATGTGTGGTTGTATGTGTGTGATGCACACTATGTGTATGTGCACATGGTTGAGGAGAAGGCACTGGGTGTTTGTCGGGTGTGGAAACCGATCCAAAGTGCGTACGAAATAAAGACAAAGATAGAAGCTAAGGATTGAATAAAGGATTAGTATTAGTATTTTATTTAGGTTTTATTATGTGTGTAAATTATGAAGCTGGTTTATGATGGTTACATGTGATTTATGATTTTGACCTATGATGGTTGTGTTTTGAGCTAACCTCATGTGATATATTTATACATCATGATTTGGTCAAAGATGTTATTTTGACTTGTTGTGACAGGAAGTAAATAGGATTGCAAATGTACCTTATTGACGTGCTACCAATGAGGTATGATTTGAAGTTATTTCAATTTATTTTAATCTAATGGAAGTTATGTGCCTGGTACAGGAAGCACGAAAATGCCCGGTTGGGTGGTTGAAATCAACCGCAAGCATTAGTAGCAATGAAAAAAGGAATTGGAACATGCAGCAGTATGTCGTTAAAGCACTTCAAGGGCAAGGCCATTGTGGGACACTGGTACCCAATAATGTCCATTGATTGCCATGAGCATGCTATGACCGATATGACAGTTTGAGGTCAGTATATGCCTTGGTTGTTTAACTTTCTGATGTGAGGAAGTCTTTCCAAGGGATGGATTGCCCAAGATAGGGTATGTCGGGGAACTTGGAAGGTGAGTAACTGCACGGAAGGGGGTGACCGGATTGCCCGAGGGACTGTGTAGCAGAGAAGGGAAGGTTGGGGATATATTTGTTTTGGTCATTAGCATTGTCAGATGGAATCAAATGCACATTGGGAGTGCACACTAGAAAAATGAGTCAGTAACTGTTCACTAAGAGGACAAGTGGCGCAGGATTGTAGCATTGGACATTGGATGCAGATTTGACTTTGACAGTGGATTATGGACTTCTTGGAAAGGAGGTGAATCCTGGTATTACTTTGAGGGTGGATGTGTGAGCCTTTGGATTCCCTTCTTGATTGATATGGACATCATATCCTTTTCTTTTCTGGTTTAGCCAATGTGCATATGTGTATATGTGGTTATTGTAAATAATGTAATGAGCTATGTTATAAAGCTCCAGTAAGCGGTATGGTTGTTATCTGGTCATGTTGCCATGATGTTTTTCTTCTTAGCAGGTCATTTATTATAAATACTCCAACAAGCTAAGTTATAAAGCTCCATAGGCAGTATGTTTTCTTTTCAGCAGTTTTGCTAAGGTCTTGGTGTGGTTTAACATAGAGGACGATTTTCCCCAAGGGGGAGGGTTTTGTAACAACCCTGATGAAAATTCCATGTAATAAAAAGTTAATAACAACAAAATAAGACCACGGTTAAGGGACAATTATTCCAAGCTGAATGTTGGGAAAAGATATCCTAGTGGGCATCAGTGGATGTGTTTATGGCTAAAGGAAATTAGCAAAGACAAAGGCATTAAAAAGGAAAAAAGGAATTTTTAACACACTTATTTATGAAAATAAAGGAAAATGGGATAAAGGGAGGTGAAAGGTCATAGGTTGCATGTGAGGAGGAAAATGAAGGAAATAATGGAAATTGAAGAAAATAGAGGCCCCATTGATAAGAAGTCTTATGAGGATCAGTTGGCGGGCTTGGTCAGTGTAAGCTTTATCAGTTCAGTTTTGGAGCTCTCTTGTTATTCTCTTTCTCTCTCACTCTTGGACACAGAATTTTCTTAGAGCACTATAGATTTGTAGCAAGGAAGGAAAATAAAGCAAGGATCAAGCAAGGAAGAGCAGGATCAAGAAGCTTCAGCAAGAATACTTGTAGGTAACATATTGCATGTGTGATTTCCTAGCTGGTTTTGACATGCATGGATTTGCATGTTGGTGTATGGTTCTTTTATTGTCAATGGCATGGTTTTGTCGGGTTATGACAATGGTTTTCAGCTTAGCCTTACCTTTTTTCAGATGCCATGGTGTGTTGGGATATTGATCTCGGTTTTGATCTTTGGAATTTCCAGATGGATTTCAGAATCCAAGGTGGAGGTGGTCTCAAGGTTCATTCCAAAGGCCTAGGAATCCCTTGACCGATTTTAGCGGGATACATGGTAAAGCCTAAGGGAGGTGTCTTGATTTATGGCCTAGTGATCCGGGATTGGATTGCAA
The DNA here is from genome assembly GCA_000404065.3 of Pinus taeda. Classification (NCBI taxonomy): domain Eukaryota; kingdom Viridiplantae; phylum Streptophyta; class Pinopsida; order Pinales; family Pinaceae; genus Pinus; species Pinus taeda. Next base: position 187,949 of record APFE031344011.1, on the reverse strand, counting down.
TAAAGCCTGAGAGACAAGGAGATGGAAAAATCCTCAAGGATAGTGATGGATTCTAGATGGCATTCCAAGTTTGGTTAGGTTTTGTGGTCGGAGCACCGGTTTTGGTGTGATCATGGTTTGGTGAGGGTGGAGGTGGTTTAACCTTTGGATTCCCTTGGTTGTTTTTGGAATGGTTTATCCATGAGATCGCACATTCATTCTTGGAATATGGCACAGGGGTGACTAGATGAAAGAAATATTTGGTTCAGCAATGTCTATGGTTGGGTGGTACGTGGAAGTCCCAAACCTGGTAGGTTTTGCCTATGTTTAGTAAAAGCTAATTTCTCTTTATTTTTTACTTATTAATATGTGGATTTAATGGTTGATATCTCACTGTTATTTTCATGTTTTAATGTAGGTTATATGACTGGTTATTGTCATGGTTATTTCATATATTTACTTGTGACTAAAAGGATAATGGATGCAAGACCTAATTGATGTCATAACAGTTCAAAGGTGAAGGTGGTGATCCTTCTTGTCATGTCTCGTAATAGTTTTCTGTCATTCATGCTCTATCTTGTATCATAGACCTGTAGATTGCATTGATGCCAAGTGTTTGATAGAATATTAGTGTCGGTCGGGGATGGTCGGGCCTAGTATTGCAGTTAGTTTTTGGTTTATTAGTCTTTTCATCAAGTGTTTAATGGATTTAGTAAGTTACAGCAAGTTATGGGTTGTGGTTGGAATTATGGGCTTGAAAAGTCCCTCAAATCTTACGGACTTTGGCACAGGTTTGCTGGAAATATTCCCTAGACGCAAGCATGTGGGAGTGTCCAGAGCTCTCTAGAAACTGGCATGCCCATGGCATGGGAGTGCCTAGAGGGTTAAAAGCTTAAAAACTCAGTGGGATCTAGGGGCATGATACCTGTGTGGTTGGGATGGCTCCTCAGAGTGTTGTTGCTGATGTGGAAAATATGTTTGATGTGTTTATGTCGATTCCACTTCCTTAAGGACACCTAAGAGGTTGAATCAAATCATAGTAGCCTCTCATCACATGTTAACCCCGGTTGACCGATTACTTGGGTAGATATGGGAGGAGGGTGTTACAATTATTATCACATAATTTTTGTCATTGTCGTTTTCGTCACCATCATTGTTCTCATCATCATCCTCATTCTCGTCATTGTCACCATTGTTGTCATCGATGTCATCATCAGTTATCAAATTCAAAGGATCCTTCTTAAAAAAATTTGAAGGGCATGTATTCAATAAGCCCTTCCACGTTGAAACGTTGTATATATAATTGTACTTTAATTGAAAAGAGCAAATTAAATATACAATTCATTAAAAATAATGTTTAATAAATATTTCCCTTCCAAATATTAATATTGTTGGAAATAATCAACCGCTCAATGAAAGTTTTGTAATTTCAATAAAGCCTAATAAAATAATATTTTTTATTTCATTTATAATTATCCACAAAATTATCATTTTATATAAATTAACACAATTCAAAAAATTACATTGAACCAACTTGCTTCCATTCAATTCACATTTTTCAAAATCATTAAAATTTACATCTTGGATGAGATGAAGCTAGTTGCCCAATGGAAGTGGCTTTGGAGCTTTCATTAGTTTCCATACATCATAAATTACATTTCAGTTTACCTCATTTAGAGCATGAGGTGCATTGAGAGAGAAGCATTGGCACATCCATTGTGTCCAAAGAAAGTCTTGATCTATCATCACTTTTTATTCTATTTAATTTGGAGAAGCATATTTCACATATTGTTGTACTAGTTGGAATAACATGAATAGTTTTACATAGTTGTATTAGCGATGGAAAACTTTCAAACCTTTCAAGTTCATTTCCACATAGATTCCATTCTCCATGCATATACTTTTTTGGGTATAATTTATAAATAGTACAAACAAACTCATCCATCTCACCCAAACATATAGCAACATCCACAATAGGTGAATCTCCAACATTTAATTGTTCACATAAGCATGTTAATTATTGTAACAACATATTGTAGTGGCTGCAACACCCTCCAAAATTTTGGCCCACATCCAAATTTCCGAGCCTTCCTTGTTTTTTCAACTGAAGATTGCAAACACTCGAGCTCATTCCATGAGTTCTTGTAGAGTCTTTTACACCCTTTGCTTGTCCAACCAATGGTGGTATTTTAGCATGTGGATTGATTTTTCATGCTTGCGATCTTGTTCTAGAAATTTTGAAGGTTGGCCTTTGTGTGCATGAGTTATATTTGCTTTGTGAACATTAGTCGTACTCACACACAAACTTGTAAGCACTATCACACAAGTGTCGTCACGGTTGTTCGAACGTCTATCTTAAGTGTCACACTTGTCGCTCTTAACCTTAAAGACAGTCTCACTAAGCACATGTTTGTCTTGTTGGTTTTTGGTGTCCTGCCATCGAGTCATGCTAAATGTCTGATCACAACAATGTCACGTCTACACAATTTCACTTGCTCTCACACTTAAACATTTTTCCTGAAAATCTGTCGACCGGAAAACCCCTTCAACCGAACCCCAATTGAGCTACATTGCACAGTCTCATCTCTCAGTGACCCTACTCTACTTGTCAGAATTGTGCAGTGTCTGAGTATGTCCTCACGGGAAACTACACTATGTAACCCTGGAAGTGAGCAGGTTGTTTGTATCCCAGAATAGCGTAGAAGTTGTCTCCAAGCCCGATCCAATCTACGCTTCCCGCAAGAGCAGTTATCAAGCCTCCCTCTAGTCAAATGGAAATAAGCACTGCATTATGACCCGAGGTTGCACTTCTCTCCATAATTACAAAGACATGTCTGACTGCTTGCCCTGCATTGCCTGCAAAAATTGCGCAATCATGCTTAGTCAGGCCTCCTATTGCCTTTCTCTGCACTATCCATGAAAATTGCACATATTTGACTGGTACACCTGCTGCTGCCTCACTCTACATTATTTCCGGAAACTGCGTAGTGCTACCTGACATGCACTATCTCTCATAAATGTGTAGTTATGACTAGCACCTCCCCGCAGCCAGACATGCCCTCCTCTAGAAAATTGCACAGAATATCTTGTCAGTGCCCTCTGTTGCCCAGCTCTGTCTCCCTCTTGAAAATTGTACAGATTCTCAGCTAGACCCTGAGTGGCCCGCTCAGTCCTCCCCTAAAAATTGCGCAGAATTGTCCAACAGTTCCCCCTGACACCATGCCTTGTCTTCTTCCCATGAATTGCGTAGTTCTATCCAGTTGGGTTCCACCTTGCAACTGTCATTGTTGTCCCTGATTGTGCAATTTTTTCCTCCCAGTGAACTCTGCGCAGTTTTTCCTAACAGTACTACAGAGCCCTTCATCCCAACCTAAGCTATGCTCTATGCAGTTTTAGTGTCTTGTCCTCCCTCCTGGTCACCCGGACCCGAAACTGAAAACAATGCATCATGTAAGACTAGGATATTTTTGGATTTGATGTTCTCCCGTCATGAGTGAATTGAAGGAACGTGTACATTGATGGAACATGGCATGATGACGAATGAGGTGAAGGAGCAACAAGCGAAAGGGATACATGCTTTTGAGCCATCAAGCAAAGACCAAGACCATCAAAGACCCTACAACACTTTGCCATGCAGAGGTGAAGACAAAATACACAGAGAGCACATCTATCACTCAACAACATAGCAGCTTGACATGGGCACCACAGTCAGCCAGTACATGTGAGTAGTGTCATGTCAAGTTGTGTCATGTGTTGTCTCGACCACATCACTACTATGGGCCATACTTGTTGTAATCAAATGTAATGTAATGTGAAAGTCCAAGGGATGCACATATGAAGTTGAAGAGTCACGTGAATTTGAAAAGTCATAGGAAGTTGAATGGTCATGAGGGAAGTTCAAGATTCACAAGGGTCAAGCATCACCCTTGGCTATATATACCCCCTCATTGTATGAGCAAAGCACTTTTCACCTTGACTCCTCCCACATAGGCTCGAGAGTCTGTAGTCTATTCTTTGATGAGCAAGGAGCGGCTCCAATGTCCCACTACTAGGGCTAGTGATGTATGGTGTACAGATGTGTCTTGGAACTTTTGCTTAATTCAGAAGCCTGCCTCAAGCCAGCATGTTTTCACGCATATTTTGTATCTGTTTGCAAGACTATTCTTTAAACGTTTGTAATGCACATTTGCTTAACATGTACTAAGATAGTTGAACTACTTCAGTTATTTTAGTACTTACATCATTGAATATGTGTTGTATTGTTTATCACTATTGTCTCATCCATGTGGACTACTCCCCAGGACATTAGACAGACTGTTCTTGTTTTCCTTGGTTATAACGACCGTCACCCTCGTGTGGACTACTCTGTTGGGCAGTGTACATGTTTTCCCTTGCACTTTGGTTTTAACGATGGTCGCATCCGTTGTGGACTATTCCACTAGATGCTGGACATACCCTTGTTGTTTTCGCGTGTGTCTCTCCCTGGGCGGTACTGCTACCTCTCATCTAGAGGCTCACTTTTACCCTCTCCCTTACAGTAAGAGTACGCGGACACAGAGTTACAGTACGCACTCACCAGGCATACTCACCTTGATTTCTTGAAGTTACGAGCATAACACCCTCAGGTGCTAAACAACAAGAGGTAAGGAAAATATCTAAGATAATGGCAACCGGGCCATCGTACCTAATGGGACTCCTACACCAAACAATGTGACGTCTAGTTGGGACTTCATATAGGGGAAATCCCCTAAATGTTGGCAGGTCCATCACCGTTAACATTTCTAGCGCTAGAAGGAGGGCCGCTAGTAGTTTATGGTTGAATGTCCTCTTAACCCCACTTATCTATCATCTAGTCAAGGTAGTAACACGAACTCCCTCTCTCCCACGTGCAACTCTGAAGTTGGTTACTCCTCGCCTCCCAGACCCAAGCAAGAAATTTCATATCATCGTGTTGCCCATCCCATCACTCGTCAATTTGCTAAAGTTGTTGGATTGATCCCAGGATTACACACTCTTCCCTCTTCACAGAGGAAGAAAAATATTACACCCACGTGAGTGGTAGTCTCATATGTAGAAGAAGTAATCTTTGCCACTCTAGAAGAGCTGGCAAAAGCTATTGAGAATGAAGAGGATCCTCCTGTTTTCCTAGAAGGAGAAGAAGTTAACAACTTAATCTTGGGCTCAGGTTCTGACGGAGGCAACGGAGGAGGTAGATGCGGAGACAAAGCAGGAGATTCGGAGGTTGAACCATCAAATTCAGAAGAAGGGGAGGACGACAAAGAAGAGGACAATATGGTTGATCAAAATCTAGAATGGATGACACAAGGCCCATTGGCTCTCCCGGATGTCTTTCAAAAGATGCCAAGACACGTAGAGAAGTTGTTAACAAAGTATGACCCTGACATAACAGTGAAGGCCGAAGACCATCTAGAAACATTCTACCTACATCTGCAGACACTCGAGGTATATTATGATGTTTCATGTAGATTGTTTCCATGTACCTTGGATGGCATAACAGTTGTATGGTACCATAGCCTTCCTATCAACTCCATTTAGAACTAGGGGGTGTTCAAGAGAATTTTCCTTGAGAAGTTTGTTGAGGACAAAACCCCCACCATGTTGTTGAAAGATTTGGGTAGTCTCAAGATGGAGTAAAAAGAAAAGGTGAAATATTTTAAACAAAGGTTTAATCGTATCTTGAAAAAGTTCATTGTAGACACCAAACCTCACAATTCCATCACAATTGACTACTACACGTTTGCAATATCAACCAGCATTGTACAGTTCATCAAGCGTGCTACGAAACCAACACTTTTAGAAAATTTCCAAGAGGCGATTGATGTGGAGAAAGACCTGCACACTATTGGAGTCATTGTAGATGACGAACCAACTAAGCACTCTAAAGGCACAAGTTGGAGGTCTTAGGCTACTTTCAGTAAGGCAAAAGAAAAGGAAGCAAGTGAAATCAAAAACCTTACATGTCTCATCAAGTCATTGACAATCGAAGTTTCCAAACTCAAGCAACAAACAAGAAAAACAACCATGAACAGTAGGGCTCCCATATTTGCGCAGAGGAAGAACTCAAATTCGAGTAGCAACAGTCACCTGGCCAAAACTGGCCAGAGTGTTAACCTTGTGTTCAACCTGGATTCAATTGCAACAAATCATTATTGCAAGTTCCATCATGAACGACATTCAGAGAGGACTTGCAAAGGATGGAACCAAAGAATCAGCGCACTAGTTACACAGTTGACTGATCAATTTATGGTCGACGAGTAAACGGAGTCGGAGGTTGAAGACAAAGAATAAGCTATTGCATCTGATGAAGCTCCAAGTGTAGGGCATGTAATCGACATGTATCAATGTCTTAACGTTTCCCAGAAGAACAGAGCCACCGAGAAGGAGCCTCTAAGTGACCGTCCAGCCCCAAAGCAGAATAACCGATACATTTTGAGGAGTCAAGGGCCCCCCACTATTTTTGAGATTTTGAGAGAAAAAGTAAGACAACATCTGCTCAGAATAGTGGATCCACCGGTCATCTCAATGCAAAAAACACAAAGCAAGCCTGGGAAGACAACTACAGCCAAAAACACATCTGTGAGCATCAATGATAAAAGCAACCCATCGGGCAACAAGAACACAAGTCTACCCCCAAACAACTCGGTGAGTCTTCCTACTCTAGATTACAATATTGTTGAATATATGAAAATGACTCATGCGAACATCTCTCTTTATGAGTTAACCAAGCTCACGGATTAGCGAGATATTCTCTTGCACGCACTGGGGCAAACCTCCACAAAAAATTTTGCCTCTTCCAACAAGGGACAAAGCATGTCTCTCGGATCACTGCATTTGTGCTCAACGTGCTTCACATGGAAGAAGCGAACTCGCTCTGCCCACCGTTTTTGTTATCGTTTGAAATATTTAACTTTAATGTCCACAACTATTTGGTTGATTCTGGTGCATCAGTCAATGTCATGCCACTCTCCATCGCTAAACAGATCAATGTGCAATGGAGCAGTACAACAGTGTAGATCATCGAACTTGACCGAACATGTGTACTAGCCATTGGTGAACTCCGGGATGTGATTATTTGGTTATCGTCTGATGGACAAGTTCATCAATGCATTAACATTTTGATTGTGGACATCCTAAAGCATATGGCTTATTGCTCAGTAGAGACTGGTCCAACAAGTTGCAAGGATATTTTTCTACAGACTATTCACACTTATGGCTTCCGCACAAGGGCAAAAACAACTAGATTCGGGTGTTTTTGGAGAGATAGATGAAACATAACATTACTCCCTTGAATTGTCAAAATGAATCATTGGATTTCACAAAACTTAGGTTCGGAAATTTATTTCTGGAAACGCAGTTGGGGTGTTATCTTACACAGTTGATCCCCACCCCACCAGACACATAGTTGGGTCTCCTTCCTTGTGCAACTAACGGAAATGAAACTTGTACAGTACATTGTAACAATAGTAGCAGTACTAGCGCAACAAGCAGTCCTTGTACAGATGACTTGTGGACCTTGTATTTCGACAGATCCAAAACACAAGATGGTTCTGGAACCGGGTGTGTTTTTATAGATCCGAAGAAAAGGAAACACTTAGTCTCAAGCCGCTTGGAGTTCGAGTGCACAAACAATACTGCTGAATATGAAGCACTCGTTTTGGGTTTACAGAAAGCCATCAGCCTCAAGATTGATGTGTTGAAAGTGGTAGGTGATTCAGAGATTGTGGTATGTTAGGTACGTAACACCATACACTATGTTTCGCCTTGTCTTGAGAGTTACCAACAAGAGGTATGGTGACTTATCTCTAACTTCCAACCTTTCAATATTATCTCTTTACCAAGAATGCATAATGCAACTGTAGATGCTCTGGCAAATAAAACTCCTAGGATGACACCACTTAAGGATAGATTTTCTGTTGAAATTTTGTATAAGCCATCTATCCCTGACAACATCACTAATTTACGTGTTTTTGATGATGATGAAAAAAATATTGCACTTCATGGACAACACTGATGTCTTCAAGGACGCAGCGATAGATGAAGACGAGCATGAGCAGAGTCTGCAAGACACAACTGATGATAGTAAAGGAAAACTCATCCCCTAGGGTGTGGTTTCACTTGAGAAGCTATATGAATTTCAAAACCACTTCAAGAGACTCAGGAACACTAAAATCCACAGTTCCACATTGATGCACGAATAGATTAATCTGGGAACATATAAAGATCTGAAGTTCGTGAATCTCGGTACGTGTTGCACACTGGAAGAGAGACAAGCCTTTTTCTGCCTATTCAGATAGTACCATGATGTATTCACATGGATATACGATGACTTGAAAACATATGACACACAAATAATCCAACGCATCATCCCAATCAAGGAAGGGGCCGAACTATTTTAGCAGAAGCTCAGGAAATTACATCCGTCGTTGGAGCCCCTCATTCAGAAAGAGTTGACTAATTTGTTGGATGCCCAGATAATTTCTAAAATTCATCTTTCTACATGAGTTTCAAACTTAGTTCCCGTCAGAAAGAAGTCTAGGGAGATTCGCCTGTGCATTGATTTCTAAAATCTCAATTGTGCCTCGGATAAAGATAATTACCCAGTGTCGTCTATGGAACACATCTTGCAGATAGTATCTGGAGCAGAAATGTTTTCTCTGCTAGAAAGTTTTTCGGGATATAACCAGGTTCTGGTAGTAGAACCTAATAGACTGAAAACTACATTATGTACCAAGTGGGGTATGTTCACTTATCGAAGAATGCCATTTGGGTTGGTAAATGCATGTGCAACTTTTCAGCATGCAATGGACATCGCTTTCTGTGGTCTCATCGGATAGAGCATGGTGGTCTACCTTGATGACATAACCATTTTTTTCCAGAAAATGGTCAAACCACCTGCGCCATCTCAAGAAGATCTTTGAGCGATGTCTCAAGTACGGGATATCCTCAAATCCCAAGAAGAGCGTCTTTGCAGTGTCTAGGGGGAACCCCCTTGGGCAGATCATTGCTAAGAGTGGGATCAAGGTAGATCCAGACCGAGACTGGACCATCACATAGATTCATCATCCCCTGAATAAGAAGGCCATGCAGTCCTTCTTGGGAAAGATCAACTTCCTTTGGAAGTTCATCTCAGATTATCCGCAGATTGTTAAACCCATACATGAAATGATCAAGAAGGATGTAGTTTACAATTGGGGAAAGAATAAAAGGACGTGTTTGCTTGTATTAAGCAGGAAATAGAAGAAGCACCTACGCTATACAACCCAGATTTCAACAAATATTTCTTGCTTTACACATTCTCTTCCGACACTTCACTCATTACAGTGCTCACTCAGAAGGACGAGCTCAACAATGACCGTCCCATTTCCTTCATGAGCGCGAGCTTGCAGTGACCCGAGATCAACTATCCCGCTTAAGCATATGCAGTATATAAGGTGGTGAAACCCTTCAGGCCCTGCCTATTGAAGAATCATTGCATAGTCTTTATGTTACACCTAGTAGTCAGATCATTGCTTGTTCAACAAGAGCTGGGTGAAAGACGTGCAAACTGGATGACAGGACTACAAGAGTATGATCTTGACATCAATCTAGTTCACACCATCAATGGTCACGGTCTTTGCATATTGGAAATAAAATTAGTGCATGCGCAAGAGGAAGAAGAAGAGCTTGCTGATTGGGAGCAAGAAATTGACATGTACAATGTAGAGCGAGCACCCCCCACTTCGCATGGTAGCTCTTGGTACGAAGAAGTGTGCCAGTACCTTGAGCACGACACCATGCTCTCTTACTTCTTTATGTGGCAGAAGAGAGCACTCCAACTCAAAACCTTATCTTACCAGTTGGTGCACATAGTGCTTTACAGAAAGCATCGCAATGGCATTTTGCTCAAGTTCTTGGAAGCACGGGATTCAGAGAGAGTGTTACGTGATCTGCAGGACGAGCTAGTTGGGGTCACTTCGCGGGTAAAAAAAAACACATAAATTCGTGAGAGTCGGTTTATACTAGCCCACATTGTACAAAGATGCACACGCTTATGCCCGTAAGTGCCCTGACTGTCAACGATGCGTTGACAAAACTCGAAGGTCAGCAGCCCCGCTGCAGCCTATTGCAGTGGATGAACCATTCCAACAATGGGGCTTGGACATCATTGGGGGAATTTTCCCACATTCATCAAAGAAACACCGCTACATCCTAACTGCTACAAATTACTTCATGCGGTGGACAGAAGCAGTTTCACTCAAACAAGTGAATGACTAAGAAGTCATCAACTTCCTTCATCAGAACATCATTTCGAGGTTTGGCGTTCCTGTATCATTTGTTTTTGACAATGAAAATTACTTCTCTTCATTGAAAATTTATGATTTTGAATTGAAATATGGTATCGTGCTTAAGCATTCAGCTAACTACTACCCATAAGGAAATGGTCTTGCCGAATCTACAAACAAAAATCTCATTCGCATCATAAAAAAGACCATTTACTATGAATAGTGAAATTGTCATTCTGCTTTGGTGAATTCCCTTTGGGTTGACCGAGTTACACCCAAACCCTCTCTGAATACATCTCCATACTTCCTCGTACACAGAAAAGAAGCCATCCTCCCACCAAATATCTACTTGCCTACTCTCCAGTTATCCCAAGAATCCCAAGGCAAGCGGTGTCTATTGGTTTAGCATACGATGGAGACATTACACAAGTTACAGGAAGAACGAATGAGAGCAAAATGAATTTTTCCACTCCACCAGAACTGTATCAAGAGATGGTTCGATAGAAAGTCTGCAGGGAACACCAACTTCAGTGTAGGTGGCTTAGCCTTGAAGTGGGACAAACACCACGAGGACAAATGCAAACACACGAAGTTCCAGCCCCTGTGGATTGGTCCTTTCACAGTTCATGAAAAACTTGGCCAACACATGTATCATCTACAATCACTTGATGGGAGGATTGACAACCTTCCTGTCAATGGCCAAGATTTAAAATGTTATTTTCAATGATCTTGGATCGCGTCCCACCCTATGTACATAGCATGGTTATTGATTGTTATGTTGTTTTGTTTGTTGTTTTTGCTTCTTTTCGCTTTGCTTTGTTTTGATGTCTTGTCATTTCGTTTTGTAAATAATTGTTGTCCTACACTATGTTCTAGATTTTGAATAAGTATCTGGCTGAAGTACAGGAATCTTATGACAATCCAACACTTGGCTAGTCCTCTGTCCGTCTTCTTTGTGCTTGGTTGTAACTTTTGGTCGATGAAGCCTTGACGGAAAATATGATTCGTCTATAAGGGAAGCTTGGGTCAAACCATGAACCTATGTCCAAACTGGGAAACCCCATGCTTGTTCTCAATCTCCTTCTTTGTGTGTTCAAGCTTATCCAACTAGTAGAAACGGAGAAGGGGAAATCTAAACAAGCAAACCTAAATCATAGATCTTACATGCTTCTCTAAAGGAACAACCTCTTATACTCTTGATAAGTCAATATCCCTCTTCCACCCCAAAAATAAATAAGTGCCTATGCATAGTCCTCTTTCAAAAAAATACAAAGGCGAAAGAAGAGAAAGGCTTCCTGCTCAGAGAGGTGAAGCAAGCAACTCCACTGGGGTATTGTCCAGGCCTGATGGCAGCAAAGCAACACCAAAGATGAAAACTTATACTCTAAAAATTTTAAGCTCGCGAGCCAAACTACCCTTCCTGATTTTGAAACATTATGATCTGGCTAAATATTTTGTTGTGTTCAATTGAGTTGGTACAAGGTGAACCATGTTTTTTCATGGGGTAAGTAGGGAAGCTGAAGTGACCTACACTACAAATCAATACTCCCTGAAAGGCCAAGCCCTTGCGCCGAAAATGAACCAAAATAGAGGAGCTAGTATTCACGCAGTGTGTCGCCAAGTGTTGTAGCGGCTGCAACACCTTCCAAAATTCTGGCCAGCATCCAAATTTTGGAGCATTCCTTGGTTTTTCCACTAATGGTTGCAAACACACGAGTTGATTCCATGAGCTCTTGCAGAGTCTTTTACACCATTTGCTTGTCCGACCAACAGTAGTCTTTTGGCATGTGAATTGCTTTGTCATGCTTGCGGTCTTATTCTGGCAATTTTGAAGGTTGGTCTTTGTGTGCATGAGTTTGTAGAAATTTCCCACTATAAATCACCTGATAATGCAATATACTAAAGCAAAATACTAGATCTACTTCCACAATCAAACTTTGCGGAAGCTTAATCAATTTGAGCTAGATCAATCAGAACACATATAACAGAGAAGAAGAAATCATACACATGAAACACAGAAGAATACTCTGGGGAAAACCTTAGCTAAAAACCTCGATCTCTGTATTATCATACAAGTGGAAATATGTCCGGATTACACAAAGATTTAGCTCACAAGCTATCTAGCTCTTAGTACAATCCCTCTACTGCTCATAGATAGTCAAAGGCTTCTCACAAACCTTCTCCTCTGCCCTTCAAGCCTCCTATTTCCTTGCACAGTTTCTCCTAGTGTCCAATGCTACCACCTGTGTGAATTCACCTCTCGCACAACTCAGCAAACTCAGAAGTAACTTCGCAATCTTGAAGGAAATGATTCCTTCTGCATGGATGAGTTTCCTATATAGGAAAATTCCTCCAACTGATAGTACATTGTCCCTTCCTCTGATCTCAACTAGGTCTCTGACCGAACTAACATGCATGAGTTATTTATGAGAGAATATTCAGTTATCTGAAGTGCAGCAGTTACATGCATGCATGCATTAACTAACTGAACTCACAATCAGTTCCACAAACTGTTGGAACTAATCTAACTGGACTTAACTCAGTTAATTGAGCTAACTAATTACAACTCAAATACAACTCAGCCTTATCTCCTTAATTAAGGGATAATCTCCTTAATTTAAGGGATAATCGTTGCATGACTTCACAAAGACTTCTAGCTTGAATTTCTCCAACTAATTAACTCAAGATGAATTAATTAATTATTTTTCAAGTAGCTGGTGAGACTAAATTTGAATTTTAATTCTCAATTTTAATTCAAGGACAAATTAAAATTGGAATATTTTGAATGCTATTTTTAGCATTTCTATCTTTATCATTTCTTGTTGCTATTCTCAACAGAGTTATCTTCGCTCTGTGAACATCAGTCGTACTCACACACAAAGTTGTAAGCATTGTCACCTAAGTGTCATCACAGTCATTCGAAGGTCTATCTCAAGTGTTGCACTTTTCGCTCTTAACCTTAAAGACAGTCTCATTGAGCACATGTTTCTCTTTTTGGTTTGTGGTTTCCTGTTATCGAGTCATGCTAAGTGTCTGATCATAATGTCACATCTACACAAGTTCACTTGCTCTCTCACTTAGCCATTTTTCCTGAAAATATGTCGACTGGACAAACCCCTTCAACTAGACCCTGACTGAGTTGCATTGTGCAGTCTCAACTCTCAGTGACCCTGCTTTGCTGCTCGGAATTGTGCAATGTTTGAGGATGTCCTCTCGAGCAGCTGCACTATGCAATCTTAGAAGTTAGCAAGATGTTTGTCTCCCATAATTACGCCGAAGTTGTCTCCAAGCCCGATCCAATCTGCACTTCCCGCAAGATTAGTTATCAAGCCTCCCTCTAGTCGACCGACAATATGCACTGCATTGTGACCCGGGTCTGCACTGTGTCCCAGGGCTACAATTCTCTCCAGAATTGCGCAGACATGCCCAAATTCTTGCCCTGCATTGACTTCAGAAATTGCATAGTCATGCTGAGTCAGACCTCCTGTTGGATTTCACTGCAATATCCCTGAAAATTGTGCAGATTTGACTGGTACACCTACTTCTTCCCTGATCTCCATTGTTTCCATAAACTGCGCAATGCTACCTATCCTACACTGTCTCTAAGAAATGCGCAATTATGACTAGTAGCTCCCCGCAGCCAGACATGCCCTCCTTTGGAAAATTGCGCAGGATTTCCTGCCAATGCCCTTTGGTGCCCATCTATGTCTCCCTCCTGAAAATTGCATAGATTCTCAGCCAGACCCTGAGTGACCCACTTAGTCCTCCCCTGAAAATTGCACAGAACTGTTTAACAATTCCCCCGGACATCCTGCCTTGTCTTCCTCCTAGGAATTGCGCAATTCTGTCTAGTTGGGTTCCACCTTGCAGCTGTCACAGTTGTCCCTAATTGCGCAATTTTGCCTCCAAGTGACCTCTGTGCAGTTTTTCCTGACAGTACTCAGGAGCCCTTCATCCTGGTTTGAGTTGTGCTCTGCACAGTTTTAGTGTCTTTTCCTCCCTCCTGGTCACCCGGACCCGAAACTGAAAAAAATGCAGATTTTTGGATTTTATGTCATCCCATCATGAGTGAATTGTAGGAATAGGTACATTGATGGAAAATGGCGCAACGATGAACGAGGTGAAGGAGCGCATGCTAGAAGACTTGCTCACAGCTGAATGAACGTACAAAGCACATTGAGCAGTAAGCGAAAGGGATACATGCTTCTGAACCATCAACCATAGACCAAGACCATCAAAGACCCTGCAACACTTTTCCATGCAGAGGTGAAGACAAAACACATCAAGAGCACATATATCACTTAGAAGCATAACAAATTGACATGGACAACATAGTCAACCAATACATGTGAGTAGTGTCATGTCGAGTTGTGTCATGAGTTGTCTCAACAACATCACTACTATGGGCCATACTTTTTGTAATCAAATGTAATGTAATGTGAAAGTCCAAGAGACACACATATGAAGTTGAAGAGTCACGTGAAGTTGAAAAATCATAGGAAGTAGAACAGTCATGGGGGAAGTGCAAGAGTCACAAGGGTCAAGCATCACCCTTGGCTATATATACCCCCGCATTGTATGAGCAAAGTAACTTTCACCTTAGCTCCTCCCACATAGGCTTGAGAGTCTGTAGTCTGTTCTTTGAGGAGCGAGGAGTGGCTCCAATGTCCCACTACTTGGGCTAGTGATGTATGGTGTACATATGTGTATTGGAACTTTTGCTTAATTCAAAAGCCTGTCTCAGGCCATCATGTTTTCATGCATGTTTTGTATCTATTTGCAAGAGTATTCTTTAAACGTTTGTAATGCATGTTTGCTTAACCTATACTAAGATAGTTGAACTACTTCGGTTATTTTAGTACTTACATTGTTGAAGATGTGTTGTATTGTTTATCATTGTTGTCTCATATGTTTCGCCTACTCCCCAGGACATTAGACATACCATTCTTGTTTTCCTTGGTTATAACGACTATCACCCCGTGTGGACTACTCCGTTGGACGGTGTACATGTTTTCCCTTGCACTTTTGTTTTGACGACTGTTGCATATGTTGTGGACTATTCAGCTGGATGTTGGATAGACCCTTGTTATTTTTGTGTGTGTCTCTCCCTGGGCGGTAGTACTACCTCTCATCTAGAGGCTCACTTTTACCCTCTCCCTTACAGTAAGAGAATCCAGACACAAAGTTACATTACGCACTCACCAAGCATACTCACCTCGCTTTCTTGAAGTTACGAGCATAACACTCTCACGTGCTAAACAACAAGAGCTAAGGAAAATCTCTAAGATAATGGCAACCGAGCCATCATACCAGATGTGACTCCTACACCAGACGGTGTGAGGTCTAGTTGGGACTTCATACCGGGGAGATCCCCTTAATGTTGGCGGGTCCAACACTGTCAACAAAACCACGTGTTAAAAATTCATGTAATAAAGGCTAATGAAGGAAAAATAAGACCAAGGTCATGGGACACATATTCCGAGTTGAATGTTTGGTAAAGCATTATAGTGGGCATCACTTTTGGTTTATTAATGGTTAAGGAAATTAGCAAAGGCTTTTAAAAATGCACTAGAAAAGTCAAAGAGGCATTAATTGACAATTTTTAATGAAAATAAAGGAAAATAGGGGAAAAAGAAGATGACGGGTCACAAATTTGCATGAGAAGGAAACTTAAAGAGAAAATAGAGGAAAGCGAAGAAAATAGTGACCTCAAGGATAAAATAGCTTTAGAGAATCAATTCACAACTTTTGTTGGATTAGTTTTTGTCAGTTAATTTTTGGGAGTTCTCTTATATTCTCTCATTCTCTCATACTCTTGCACACATAGAAAATTCTTGGAGCACTTTAGCATTGGAGAAAGGAAAGCAAAGAAAGGACAAGGAAAGCAAAGGAAGGAGAAGGAAAAAAAGGAAGGAAAAGACAAGAAAAGACAAGAAAAGGAGGTTGGCAAGTAGCTTCAATGGGAGGATTTTGCAACTAACAGGTTGCATGTGTTATTTCCTAGCTGAGGTGTGAATGCATGGTACATGCGCTTGTTCATTTGGTTTATTGGTTTTCATTGACATGGTTTTTCCTGGTTTGAAAATGGTTTCAGCCTTGCCTTGCCATTTCTTGGATAACCATGGTGTGATGGGATTCTTTTCTAGTTGAGCTTTAGATTGCTAGAAGTTTTTGGAACTGGGTGAGGTAGTCTCAGGAATATTCCAAGAGTTGGGGTTGGAGGCGATTTAATCTCCGGTAACCCCTCGATGGGTTGGTGGAGATAGGAAAATTCCTCAAGGTAATGGTGAAGAAACTCTGAGGCATCCGAGTTTGTTTAGGTTTCATGGTCTCTTAACCGGTTTTGGCGAGATCACAGTAGCTTGAGGGTGGAGGTGGTTTAATCTCTGGGAAGCCCTGGTTTTTTATGTCTTGAGATCCCACATTCATGCTTGGAATATGGCACGAGGGTGATTGGCTTAAAGAAATATTTGGTTCAACCCAATATATGGTCGAGTGGTACATGGAAGTCCCTGACTTGGTTGGCTTTTGCATTGGTTAATAAGAGTTATTTTTATATTGTATTCTATGAGCACTTATACTTTTTATTATGATGGTTTGAAGGATGTTCTATCATGGTTAATAATCTAGTTATATGTCGGTTATAAGCATGGATTGGTAATGTGCTCTAGTTATGACTTGTTCAGGATTCGATAAGTCTATGAATGGTTTATGAATACATGGGCTAACAAGTGTTATTGCAGCTATCTTGAGAGGGCATTAGACCTTCTAGATGATTTCTAGATGAAGTTCAAACTCTTATGATCATATATGCATTCATGGCATGTAGCTGACATGTTCACCATATGTTTGAAGAAATTGTTGTCATGGTTAGGCATGGTTAATTCAAGTTCTTGTTCAAGTTTCCTATGAATAGAATTGTCATTATGTCATTTATCATTCTGAGAAGTTACAGGCAGTTATGGGTAGTGGTCTAGAGGTTGTCTTGAAAAGCTGGCTCAAATCTCGAGACCACACCCTCTAAACTGAAGACTTTGGGGTATAATCGCAGGGAAGGAGGCTTATGCATGTGGTTGGAGGGTCATAACCACACCCTTGCAGGATTGTGCATGCACTTGTGGGCCCAGGTTAGTGAAAAAGTAATCCAACTCAGGGATTGGGCACCTAGAGTGGTTGTTTAGCTGTTAGGTGGTATGTAGCCCTTGAGGAAGGTTAGGAAGGTTTAAGTTTGTAGACCCCACTTCCTTAACTAGAATTTGAAGGTCGGGTCATGTCATTGTGGCACTCCGCATCACATTTACCAGAAGAGATTGTAAAAGCAGGTAAATGTGGGAAATAGGCATTACAATCATCTTCTTGCTTGAGAATCTCTATCATCTATCTCCTCATAATAATGTCGAGGACTAAAAGACTTAGCAACAATAAATATTGGCAAATTTGTGAACCTCATATTTAGAGAACCAATCACCTTCATTATAGAGCTCTTGCCCAAAATAATGTTATCATCTAGTGTCCCTGATATATGTGTATTAGGACAACTCACGAACCTCAACAGATGTACATGTAGCATACTTGAACAATTTGAGAACTCAAGAGTTCATTTTTGTGCTTTCTTCAAAAAGCATGTGTGTGCACTATACTAGCTCCAAATATGCCTTCTAAAAACTGCTTATGAAGAATGCTAATTGTAATATCTAAAGTAGTTCCAATTGAAGTGATATCCACTTGATCCTCTTGGAACGTTTGATTAACTTATTTAACTCAATAAGTACATCTGCAAGTAAATAGATACAAAAATTGTACTTGAAATGTTGTTGCCAAGTCATATATTTTTTCTCCCCTTACTCCTGATCATTTAACAAAGCAAGCATGAGCTTAATACGTCTTCCCATGACCATTCATCTAGACAAACACCTAATTTCGTGAATTTGTAACACCTCTAACCTGGTGATTTGAAATGTTTCCATTAGTTCTTTTAGTTCTCCATGTCTTTTAGTAGATTTTCCAAGCCAATAATAAAATTATTCACAAACCTATCAATAAATTGAAACTTTGGAAAATGAGATGAAGCATCATTTGTTGGTAATGATTCTCGATGAATTATGCAATGGATAAATATTAAAGAGGAGCATGTCTACGTAATTTAGTTGATAAACCTTCGCATATACCTCTCATGGTAGAAGCCCCAACATATCCAATTCCAACTAGTTTCATCTATGATAGATCCATCTCTGCTAAAAGAGTTATTACTGCATTATACATTGACTGAGTCGTTCCATCCTTAATTTGGCCTTTTCCTTTATTTGTCAAATATGTAATATATATAATCAGATGTTGCTCCATAGTTTGGCAGCTTGCAGAAACTCTTTTCCAAAGGTTGCATTTGTATATGTTGAGTATTCATCTGTTAAAGGCATGTTTGGAGTGCATTTATACCCATGCAAGTCACAAATTGACTTACGCACTTCTAATGGTAAGTAATGTATGGCAACAATACATATTTCCAATTACTGATTTAATTATTTCCTACTCAACATCTAGCATCAGCTCTACATGCTTTGTAATTAGAAGATTAGTTCTTTTGGTTTCTCCCTCCAAAAGTTGTAGAGACAAATTATGAGTCTCTGATTTATCATGGCCATTTACACCACTAACTTTAAGAGTGGTTCTACCATCTTTAGCAAATGAAGTTTCCCTTTTATATTTAACACACAAATAACATTTTATCCTTTCAACCCCATTCAATCTTTTATAGCATAAGCCCATGGAAATATTGTCTTCCATTTTTATTTGAATGTTCCTTTATGTTTCTTTGATGCTTGCTCCTCTTTAGGAATCTCACTGATATTTTTGAGTCACGATCGTTAGGTGGATGAGCATCAAAATCATTTTGGAAAGGACATGGTTGATCAGAATGTTGGTTGGTTCCAAATGCATCTAGAAGCGATAATTGTTGTTTCCATTTTAGGGTGACCAATGGGAGTTGTTTTCCTAAAATAAATACATATTCAATCAATTAAAATAATAATAAAATATAAATATGGAAACGAAAACAATAACTAAGTGGTAAGATGAATACACAACAACTAATAAAATTATAAGCATCATTAAAAACGATTTAAACTTTATTTGAGTGGTGTAAGGTGAAATTTATGAGGCTAATGAAGAATCCTATAATTTGGATGCATATAAAATCTAGGTAAAATATTGAATCCATTCCATCATCTACATTCAACAATTTGTTTACTCAAAAACATTCATTTTTAGTTCAAGCCATATCCAAACTCTTACATGTGTCCCTAATATTTAAATTTCATTTGGCTATGATTACTTCTATGTGATCACTTTAAATTGTTGTCTAAGCCACTTAAACATACAATTACAAACAAATATGGATATTTCCCCCTCCTCATTGATTTATTACATACATAAAATATGCTTACGTCCCTATTTGTTTATAAAGTGCTTGTCCCTTTGACATGATAGTAGAGTTATTTCAAAATGACGTTTTCTAAAATTAAGTACATCTTCATTTTGTAATTAGATATATAATCTTTCTAACCAAGGTAAGAATTTATTTTAGAAAAATTTTCCCAATACATAGCCTTATAGTACTTATACTTATAAAAAATTATTAACATATCTATTACAAATAACATTAACAACATATACCATCTACTACCAAAATATTCTATCTTCAATAGACTTGAAACTAACCAATAATTTCATACATAAGAAAATTTTCCATTATTAAGAGCATAGTATGTTCCTAGTAGACTTGAGACTAACTTCTTCCATGAAATTTGAAAATTATATACATTATAATGGTTTATTCTACACTTTTTTTATAAAAATATTATGAAATTTACAATCATTGTAATTGAAAAAACTCTATCAGTTTGTTTTCTCCACCTCTTTTTCAACAAGTCAAAGCTCATCATGTTGTCATAGTCTACAATTTTATTTATTTTATTTTTATTTTTATTTTTTTTTTAAATATAAAAAGAAAGTGGCAACAAATAAATAACAGAAACAACTATTTTTCTATTAATCATTTTCTTCGCTAATAAAAAAATTTAAGAAAGGTCAAAGTCCATAAATATTTATTTTATTAAAAATAAAAATAACAAAAAAATGGTTTTTCTATTAATCATTTTGTTTGTAAATATATAAGAAAAATCAAATTGTAAGCCACAACCAATTTTCAAATTTTAAATTTAAAAATTCTACACATGCTTCCAAACTTCCCATCTCTAGAACATTGCATAATCTTAATTTGAAAATCTTAATGTGAAAACAAAAGTTCAACAAATAAAGAAGAACATATGAATAACATCTTACAGAATTGAAAGCAACTAAGTTCTTAAGAGTATTAATGATACTTATCACAAAAAATATTTGAATGTAGATATTTAACTTTATTGTCAATTTTAAGAAATTTATTGAATTACATCTATTTTTTTTTTTCACAAGAACGGTTATGGATTGCATTAGTTGGTTGGCCTAAATGCCAGAATTCTGATTACAATGGGAGTTGCCCAGATCCAAATAGAACCGACCTCCTGAAGTACTGGAGGGTTTGTATTCCGCTTTCAGCTCTTTTTGAGTTCAACAATGGAGTTGATTTCTGTGATTTGCCCAAGCTTGAATATGCAAATAAACTGATTTAGAATCCAACAATAAAACATATCTGCTGAAATGATTATGGAAATGGATCCCATGTTTCATCCCCGTCCCTTATCATTGCTCCGGCAGAGAGAAGTATTGCTTTATTAGCTTCACGGTATGCTTCTTTGTTGTTGATTCTTAATACATGAAAATATTTCAAGTTTTGGAACAGTTTCCCCATGCTTCTAATTCTATGAATCAACCTTCCTAATCTTAAGTCTCGGGGGCAGTATTGGTCACCATGAGCTTTATGATCACTTGGGAGTCCCCAAGAATGATTGCCTCCTTAATTTCCAGATTCAAGAGCAGCTTGAGACCTTGATAGAGGGCCAATGCTTCCGCTTGAATGCTGGAATTGAACCCCAGCCCCCAGGCAAAGCTGTGGATCAGGATGCCTTCTATGTTGTTAACCGTTCCTCCTGCCCCAGCCTTGCCAGGATTTCCTTTTGCTGCCCCATCGAAGAAGAGAGAATGCACCTTATGATTGGAGATCTAGACTTGAAATTCTTCCTTATTTATCCCCCTTATTTGCCATTCCTCAAGCGGGATAATGTTTCTATCGGCTTGACAGAATTGTAGGTTTAAGGAAGTCCCCCAAACAATGTCGAGTTGACTAAGATTTGAGTCGTCTTTTTGATCCTCCAGACATTCTTTTAGCTGAATTTTTATCTTAGCCACTACCACTTTGACATCGTGCTGGATGTTTCTGAAGATTCTGCTGTTCCACTCTAGCCAGACCTGCCAGCAACAAATTTTGAGGAGAGAAGACCAGGCGACCTTTATTACTTTGTTTTTAGGGGGGGCCTGGATATCTGATCTGCCAGCTAGTGAAGAGATCAGTTATGGAGGCAGGAAGTTCGAAATTTGGATTCCAATAATCCATCAGTTCTCTCCAGACTAGCACTGCAAATTTGCATTTTAGAACAAGATGCGTGGCGCATTCCGCCTTTTCTCTGCACAAGGAGCATCTAGACGGGCCATAAAAACCACGCCTCTACAGGTTCTTGTCGGTGAAAATTTTTCTGTGGCATAGAAGCCAACTAAACATGTCTATCTTGGGTAGCGATGGGATGCCCCAAATAGTCTTCCACGGGGCCGGATCAGGAGGAACATTTGGTATTGAGGCAAGGTTTGAATAGCCATGAGCAACAATATAGCCCGCAATTAAGGAACCCCAGCCTCGCCTATCTTTTCTGTGAATGTGCGAAGGGGCAGCTCCATTGAGCATAGCGCGGAGGTGGTTGACGTCCTGAAGGAGTTCCGCAGGTAGATCAAAGAAGTTCCAGCCTGCCCAACACGTTCCTTCCCACTTGGAGATATCCCACAAAGTGTATTTACTTTTGTTTGTTAGCCAATCACGCAGCATCTTCACGGAGGGGCAGTCACCGATTGGATCACGATCCATTATGCGATCTGTCCAGAGGTTAATTTTCTTTCCGTTTCCAGGGATCCAGTAGGCCTTGGAGCGGATCAGAGGGGCAGCTTTAGCGCTGAGTCTGGCAAATGAAGAGGTGCCTTGGGGAAGAGGCCCATCCAGATATCTTGTCCTCTCGCCTATGAAGTATTTCCTCCAAAGCGCTAGCTGAGCCCAGCCAGGCTTGGGCGCTATGATTTTACAAAGTAGCTTGGCTCCCATGGCGATATTTTGCAAGGGAAGCTTCTTGAAGTTTAGGCCTCCCTCCATCTAAGGTTTGAGGACTGTCTCCCAGTTGACCAGGGGGATTTTCCTCTCGTTTTGCTTACCCCCCTTCCAGAAGAAATTTCGAATGTGCTGGTCCATTTTCTGGAGAATGCCGACAGGAGCTAGAAGCACTGAGAACTGGAATAAGGGAAGACTATAGAGAACAACTTTGATCAGGACTGACTTGCTTGCTATATTTAGCCAGGTAAAGCCCCATGCCTGAAGTTTGATCTTGAATTTTTCTAGTTGAGGAATCCAATCCCTACTATAGCCACGCTTGAGGAATATAGGCATCCCTAGATACTTAAACGAGGTCCAGACAGATGAGGCAGCAAATCCTAAGCATCTGGCAATGGTATTGAGCATAGAGAGTGAGGTATTCCAACAGAAGATGTGGCACTTTCCCTTGTTGAGACTACTTCCAGACATCATGCCAAACTCATCCAGTGCCTCTTTGAATCTGGTGGCTGAGTGGATCAAAGCAGCCCCAAGTAGCAGAGTGTTGTCTGCAAACAGGACATGATTTATATTTTGAACTCCCCTCGCAATACAAATCTAGGGAATCTCCTG
Source organism: Pinus taeda (assembly GCA_000404065.3). Classification (NCBI taxonomy): domain Eukaryota; kingdom Viridiplantae; phylum Streptophyta; class Pinopsida; order Pinales; family Pinaceae; genus Pinus; species Pinus taeda. The sequence continues at coordinate 164,768 of APFE031344011.1, read as the reverse complement.
ATCTTGCATTTTTTTGTTTAATTGAAAGCTGAGAACGGAGGCTTGGATAACAAACAACAAAGGGGATAGGGGGCAGCCCTGCCTTAATCCTCTTGTTGCTTTAAAAAAACCAGTAGCTCTGCCGTTAATTAGAGGAGCTATCCATGGCTCCGAGATGCAAGCCCAGATCCAGTTTATAAAGCTCACTCCTAATCCACATTTTTGCAAAACATTCAATAGAAAGCTATGTCTAACACGATCAAAAGCATTTGCTAAATCCAGTTTGATGGCCATACCTCTTTCCTTGCACTTGTGACTTGATAGGATTGCCTCTTGAACTAAAATGAAGTTGTCCACCAGTTGTCTTCCATGAATGAAGCCCCCTTGGTTCTCTGGAATGATTTTAGGAAGGATGTGCTTCAACCTGCTAGCAATGATTTTTGTGATCAGTTTGTAGCCGATGTTACAAAGAGATATGGGACGAAATATATTGAAGGAATTGGCACCCTTCTCCTTAGGAATAAGAGCAAGGAACGAGGAGTTAGTGCTTCCTCCAATTTTCTGACAGGTATGCGATTTTTAGATCATTTTGTGGAGATATTTTCCCACAATGTGCAAGCAGGATTGGAGAAACCTGGCAGAGAAGCCGTCAGGACCTGGGGCTTTGTCTGGGTCCATGGCAAAGAGAGTGCTTTTGACCTCATCCATGGTGACTTTGGCTTCTAGATGATGATTCATATCAGCTGAGATTGAAAAGGGAACCCCGTCTAGAAGGCAAGAGTTCTGAGTCACATTCCCCTCTTCGTTGTACAGATTTTGGAAATGGCGAAAGGCTGCTTGCTAGATGTCTGTAAAGTCTTTGTGGATAACATCTTCTCTTTGATTTCAGCTATGTAGTTGAAGCTTTTTCTGGCTTGAGATTGTTTGTGAAAATATGAGGTGTTTCTGTCTCCTGCTTTGAGCCAGAGGCAGCGAGATTTAACCCTCCATGTTTCCTCTTCGTTCAGGCAGGCTTTATGGTATTGTTGTTGAAGATGGACCTCTTTGTCAAGAATTTCTTTGGAGATGTGAGCCTCCTCCGAGAGCAGATGGTGGGCATCTAGCAGGCTTTGGATATTTTTCCTTTCCGTAGCTAGGTTAGGAAGATTTTTGGCCCAGCACATTAGGGCAGATTTCACTCTTCTGAGTTTTTCTTCCCATATGAAAAATGGAGATCCGTTGATTGGCTGGGACCAACTTTTCTTGACAATCTCCAAGAAGCTGGGTTCCTTGATCCAAAGAGGACTGAACTTGAAGGGGATGGGGCCAAGATCAGAGTGAGCCCGGAGGTTCAGCTTGATAGGGTTGTGATCAGAGGTGCTACAAGGAAGATATGCATACTAGCATCTAAACCAAGCAAAAGGAAGGAGCTTTGCACAAAGAATCTATCCAGCCTTGCTGCAATGTGCCCAGGCCCTATTCTTTTATTTGACCACATGTACTTACCCGAAACAGGCTTGATATCTAACAGATCCCAATATTGAAGAAGATCCTCTGCCCATTCCCTTGCGAGTCTTGCACAATGCTTCCTCCACGCTTTTCTGAAGAATGCAACGTGAGATTTAGGTCTCCTGCAATGATGATGTTTTCTAGAATGCCCAAATCAGCTTGATTTCTTATTGAGTCCCAGCAGGTCTTTTTTTCTCCAGTGTTGACCGGCACATAAACATTGAAGAGGCAAAAGATTTCTTTAGTAACTAAATGCTGCATCTTTAACATCAACCAGTGAGTGATTGAAATCTCGGTTATTAGCGAGAACATGTTGTCCTTCCAAAAGGTTCCCAGCCCTCCAGAGGCTCCTCGGGCTGAGACAGTTGCTGCTTTGCTCTTATTCCAGAGTTTCCTACTTGAGTGGAGGAGGTCTGAGTCCTCCATCTTAGTCTCCTGGAGAAGGAGTATGTCCGGGGCTTCTATTCTTATTAAATTTCTTATAGCCTCTTCTTTGATTTTGCTCCCCATACCCCTACAGTTCCAGGAGATTATTTTCATTATTTACCTTTGCTTTGGAGAGCTCCCTTGGAGCCTTGGTGCTGGTTTCTAGCCATCTTCGGTTTTTTTGCTAACAGTCTCTCCAAAGTTGGTTGACTGCCCTGCAACTTGTCTTTATACGTTTCATACTCCCTTTTCTCCCGATCTGTTTTGCGCCCTCTTGTAGATCTCCTTACAGAGGCTTGGGAATCTCCTATTTCTCCTTCCTCCTCCGAGTCTTCTGATTCTTGGTCCTCTTCCTCAACTTCTTCTGGGGTTCGTTTTGAGCTTTCTGCAACACCTGAGTCCTTGGAAAGGTTAGGCTGAGTACCTTCCTCTGGAGTCATTGATTTCTGGGTCACGACTTCATGAGTGCCCTCTGGTTGAGAACTAAGGGGATCGAACCTGTTTTCTGGAGCAGTCTAAGATGGGATCTGCTGAGCAGGGCCTTGATGAGGATCTTTACCATTAGAGCCTCCTGCCTTCTGAGCCTTGAGAGAAGTTTTAGATCGTTTGACTTGGTTCCAGCCTTCCTCCTTCCCTTGCACTGATTCAATGTTGGATGGACAACTTCTGGCGAAGTGGCCATAAACATGGCATTTCCGGCATTTAAAGGGCAGTTGTTCATAGTCTAGTTTCTACATGTGTGTCTAGCCTCCCACCTTGATTTTAATGGCCTCTGGAAGTCCCACCTCCAGATCTACCTCCATGCAGATCCTGGCACAATCATATTGATCCTTGTTATTCGCTCGATCTATGAATTTCCCCAGGGCATTTCCTATGTGCATCAATGAGTCCCAATTCCAACAATGCACTGGGAGGTTTGGAAGCCTGACCCATACTGGGACAGCTTTGGGAACATCTACAGCTGGATCGAAGTCCGGGGTCCATTTGTTCAGGTACAAACCCTGAGGGCCCATGAAGAAGGGGTCGTTTCGAAAGATCAGGTCTTTGTAATCCTTTGAGGTAAACTCGAAGAGGAAGAATCCTCGCCCCAGGAAGTAAGAGGTCACGCTTTCTTTGATCAACGACGCCTAGTTTTTTTTGACCCAACTCTCAGTGGATTTGGGAGAAGGTCATAGTCCAGTGAACTGGCCGATAAGAGCTCGCTCGGACAAGGACAATGCAACCTGGATCGGGGTTTCCAGAGGGAGGGAGATCTCAGGAATATCGTCTAGTTTCTTGACGAATTTCGAAGTTTCGACATTCTTCTTCTTAGGGAGACCTTCCAAGAGGTGGTTAAAAGCCTTAGCTGATGAAATCGGCGAGGGGGGAGGGGAGATAGCCACCTAGGGTGTGCCCAACACCTCCATGGACAGAAGCTCTGAGAGGAGCCTGCCAAAACGATTCGGGGCTACTTAAACCTCCATTGAACTGGCCGACCACATGGTAGAGGGAAAGCTTCGTGCGAGCCACCCACAGAGGGCTGGGGTGCGGGCTTGCGCGCAGTCTGCAATGCGTGGAGAGCAAATCTCAGGGAGCAGGGCCGAGGGCAAGCCAGATCTCTCAGAGCCGCAATCGTTTTCTAAACCCTCTCTGTTGCTAATTTCAACTACATCTATTCTTTAAGAAGGCATAGATTGTTTTTTTTAAGGCAAGACATGTGTTACTTATTAACTAAATTGTGGTTTAGAGAGACTTTTAACTTAAATATTGTAGCTGAAATGATAATAATTTAAAAGTTGTAACTTAAACAATTCAAAGTTGTAATCTAAGATTACATTTTTCTTAGCTATTAGCATCATTAAAATTATCAAAATTATAGTTTTAGATTGAAAAAGTAAAATACTCAACAAAAAGAAATAGTTGAGTTAATAGATAACTCCATAACCATGAGAACATATTTATAGAGGTGAATGTAAGGTACTTCAATCAACCCCAATCTTGGAAATCTCAACTTTCTCCAAAAAATTGATGAAAAACTCTCCAAAAAATGATCTAGCTCTTTCTCAGCCCTCCCATTTCCGATACTTTTTGAAATTCACAAAATCAACATGATTTTTAATATCAACCAAGATTATGTCATGAAAGCCAAACATAATAACCCCATACTATAATTATCAATTTATCATCATCACAAGAAAAATATTCTATGCAGAATACATTTTTCCAACAAATCAAAACATTAAGAAGTAATAACTTCCATAGTTGCAAGGGGCTTTGCAAATTTGAATTCCACCACTCTCTACACAAATATATCTTTTGGACAAATCCATCATCCACATGTTACATAGACTCATACATGTGAATCTTCATACTTGGACAATATTTTTTCATAGGAAGATTACACATAGATATGAAAATGCATGGATGAAAACATGTGAAGCTTGAAAGCTCTCCACTATGACTCAAAATACATAACTTGGAAGCACACCACACATTAAACTATAGTTCGTGGTATTCTTTTCTACTCATGTTTCTCTTCCTTACGTCATCACACACACACACACACATAGAGAGAATATTTTAACTATGTCAAGATCTACTAAACCTATGACCATTTTAATCTATTTAGTCAAACCACTCATTATTAATGACTTATTTCTTGACCATGCCTATGGATGAAGTCAATAATGATTCCAACAATACTTGTATAAAAAAAATTCACTTTTTTACTAATAACTTATTACCATTCCAATTTATTAGTGCATGTGAATATGTGATACTTATAAAAAAATCTATATTAATAACTTACTACCATTTGAATTTATTAATGGTTGTGAATCAAATGATACTTATAAAAAGAAAAATCCATGTTATTAGTATATTATTATTCCAATTTCCAATTAAGGTGTAAATTTATTTTCATTTATTTTGATTATTGAAATAAGACCATTTTCAATTTTTATAATTAGGTAACTTCAATTTTGAAACAATTAGACAAATTATTTTCTTGGACATATTTTCATTTTTGCAATTAAACATTTTCAAATATTATTTATATATATATATATAGAGTTATTTAGAAACTCAACTTGTTTTGAATTTTTATAAAATTTTTTTTCCTCTAATGAGGATAAATTTAAAACATTGATTTTTGAAGGGTTAATTTGGAATTATACTTCTATGGAGAAGTGGACCATTTGGAGCTACGAAAAATCATTTTGACCTTGGTTCAACGTCGTCACCACTACCATCATCATCTTAAAATACTATTTATTTAATATACTTATTTTTAAATAAATATAACATGCAAAAACGATAAAAATGTACTTATTTAACTAATATATCATAGAGGAATGAGATAAGGCCTACTTAAATCTCCCATTGTTTTCTTTACTTTTCAATTTTCAATAAGATTTTGAATTTAAATACAACCTAAAATAAATGGGGAAAAACATCATGATTTTTTTTTGGTCCAAAGTGCTCTACAACCCAGTATAGGGGAGATGCGTAAGGGTAATGTTAAAAAATTTGTAATTTCTTTTTAATTGTAAACAAAAATTGTTGTATTGTAATTTTGTATTTATTAATAAAATTACCAATATTTTTTGCAAGATAGATAATAATATACATTTAATATTAAATTAAATTTAAACAAGAGAAACAAGTGTAGCAATATCTAAAATATATTGCAACCATATTTATAAAAACATGTGAGACAAATATTCACATGACATTATATTGTACAAAGAATGCAATAAGAGTTATGGTCCAATAAAAGTTTGAAAAATAAAACCCAAGGGTAGCTTAATTGGCTATTGCCTTTATAATGAAGTGTTGTGTTAGTTGAGATTCCATGTTTAAAACTCCCTCTGGGTCTGCCACAACACTAAAAAAAATTGATTTTTTTTCAAAGTTAAACATTATAAGTTGCATTGGTCAATTCTAAATTAATAGTGATCAACATGAAAATCAATTGTTACAGTCCTACCTTTCAGAGTCTTAGAATAATGAAAACATATAGTTAATTTAAATAGCCTTTTTAGGGTATTTTTCTGTTATTTTTAACCAAATTCTAGCAAAGATTTTTGAAAACTCGAGTTTTAAAAATAGATGAAATAACTTTTTTTAGAATATTTGTTCTGGTTAATTTTAACCAAATTCTAGCAAAGATTTTTAAAAACTTGAGTTTAAGTTGTTTAATCCATAGAATTCGAGCGCCTCGATGAATCCATTTATGCATTCAAAAAAATATTTTAAATAAAAATAAATCACAATCTTGTTTGAAATTGTATCACCATATTCCAGTAAAAAAGGTTATTTCACCTATAAGTTATACTACATGCCATAATAAATAAATAAAAATTTAAAATAGTAAAACTTTTAAACTATATCTATTTGAATAAAATTAAAAATAAGGATATTTCTATGTAGAAACTTGAAAATTGTATAAATATAAATAATATTAATAATGACCGAGCCCTGAGGGGGATCAAATATTTTGAGAAAAACTCTTTTCACTTTAAAAGAGTTTAAAATCTCAAGACATTTCATCCCTCCCTTCATCCCCTTAGTAAATCTGAAATTAAGAGGGATTTAAGTTAGATCTAAATTAAGGAAAATTTTACTTTTCAATTTTCAATCAAATTTTCAATAAAAGTAATAAAATAAATCAAACTCTATTTATAATGTTTATTAAATTCCAATATAAAGAATACCTTTTAAATATCTTATACTTAAGATGGCACTAGGGAGAGAAGAGATATTGTTTTTGTTTTTGTTTTTATTTATTTTAAAATTTTAATTTAGTAGGCCATTTTGTTGTATAAATTTTTTATTGAAAATTGTTGGTATAATTGTTAGAGGCAAGTTCATAATCATGACAAGAAAATGCAATAAAAATCTAACTTAGCATCTTGTTATATGAGATGAACCCAAGATGTAACAGACCCATGATCTTGTCAGAGATTGTAACAACAATCAAGTTGAGGATACTGCCCTGAGATGGGAAACTAAGATGTAACAATTGTTGCAACAAAATATGACTTGTCCACAAGGGAAAATTAGAACTTGAATGTATCAAGCATTAGGTAACATAGTAAACCAAAGACTATTGTAAAAAGTCAAGAAGGAGACCAACAAACTCTGCAAGACCAAGAAAATAAATAGAAGGTTAGGGCACACTAGGGTGCTCTGCCTTGTCAAAGAGGGTGATGGTAGCCTCCTTGGAGGTTCTTGGTGCTCAAACCTAAACATTTCCACCCTATGTTTTCATTAACCAAGAGACTGGGGTTATTAAGAACCTATTGTGTCTCTCGAGAGCATCCAACCTATCAACAATGTGTTATTGCTCCTCTTCCTGCAAGGACAAGGCTTGTGTAATGAAATCCTTTGTATGTTAATATAATTCCCAAAGTGCATTGAAATTTTGTGTCCCTTGTGCTTGAAATTCCTTGATACTTAACAAATTCCATGATTTATCTTTCTATATGGCCTTTTGTTATCATCATCCTTGTTACCTTGGTGTGTTTCTCTTGCTACTAGATAGATCGTTGTTGCTCCAAGGAAGTGGAGATGTGATATGTTATGACAATATTGGCTACGTCCATCTCTGCCCTAGAACTACAAAGGGGTTCTGTCGTGGCTTCCTTCCCCTTCATCCATCGATGTCCCATACGAGCACTGCCAATTATCCTCTAGAACCACTGAGTTGTGAACAAACCAACGAAATAACTCCCTAGAGAATGGTAGCACAAGCTTGCAAACCACATAACAGAGCATAAATAACTGATGGGGAGATCACTATGAAATGCATTGGGCTTGGCTATTGTATGCCTTAAGAACCATGGCTTCATTGCTAGCGTGGACATGACTCCTCGTATGCCTAACTAAGGACTTCCATATTTTCTCACACAATACTTAAACCTCCTTATAGGTCCAACCCTACAATATCCCTTAAAACGACGACTTTAGTTGTAATGGTATGACCTTGGAGTGAATGAGAAGAGTTAGTGTAGTGGCTAGCTCATGCTAGTAGCGACATGGTGAATTAATTTTTTGTATTATAATTTGGAGGGGTTATGTGTGAGATGACACCAACACCTCCCACTCCCTCTTACCCACATAGCACCCTATCTCATGAAATATATATATATATATATATTTTGTAAGCTTAGTAGGACCTTTCATTCATTCATGATTAAAGCAGGCTACATCAACATAAACATTCCATGGCCTCAACCTGCCCATTGGGAAACCAAGTCTGTTGGCCAAGCATTATAAGCCATCCAAAATCTGAAGTGTTTGAGCCTATCAAATTCAGCCTTATAGGCATTAATGTATAAAGTCCAGATCATACTTGTCAAACTAACTATATTACTACTAACTGACATAGACAACATCAAAATTTTCAGAAACTAAAATAAAAACATTTATTGTTTAGTCCTCAAAGGACTCAACCAGGGCAGGATCCTTTGCATTGGAACCTAGAATCTCATAATAGTGAGGGCATTGAAGGTGCCTCTCAATTTGTCCCAAGCGAACATTCAGTGTTGGATCTAAAATTGGACCAGCTGGGAGTCCTTTTGTATCTCCTAAAGTCCTGGATCAGTTTTGATATATTCTGTAGTGTACATGATAGCTTTAGCCACGATATTCTTCATCATCCAATAAAGATGAATAGTCTGTTTATGCTGAGTAACCCTGCCACGAGTGTGGCCTGGGTCCGGAACCAACATCTCTCAGTTGTCCTCTTGGATCTCCTGCTCTACTCGGTGGTTGAGGTCGGCCTCCCACCTTGCTATCACATTTCTCACATTTTCTTGGGTGTCATTGATATATGCATGCGCGACATCACTAATGTGTTGGGCTTGAGATTTTCGGCCAGCCTTTTTGGGAGGCTGTGAGGAGGATTCCCCTCTTTATCGGGGATCCCAATTCCTTCTACGACCTCCAGTGTCCGGTTCTCCTTTCACTGTGTTTGTCCGAGCCATTTCTGACGCGGTCGACTGAGCTATAAGGTAATCACTAAGCCAAAACAACGGGCAAGCAGCCACCCACCACACTACGAATGGGTCGCCTCTCGCTTTAATGACACCTAAGACAATATTCAATAACAAAAACAAAGTATATGTAATGTTAGCGCCATAATGTTTATAAATACAACCAAGCAGAGCATCCAACCTCTATCAACACTTCTCCTCCTTTACCCACACCATATCCTTAATCATATTACTAAGAGAACAAAGTTTGAAATGGGTCGTGGTTCTCCTGAGGGATAAACCCTCAGCCGTTTCCTCAATCTTCCTCCCGAATTGATAAAGAACATCAGTTTTTGAAACCAAAATTACCAACAAACACAATGTAATTGAAAGTCGGTAAGGCCAAATATGGAAACTTCCATACCCGTCATACAATCCATCCATCCCATAGAGGCGTAGGAGGTTAACTTTGCCATGCATTCCCATACGTGAAATTAAAATACCATATAAGACTAAAACATACTCAGAACTATCAAATTAAGGTACAAGTTATTCCTTTCAACCATCTCGTCGGATGAACAGATAACATACAATTGAAATTTCATCCATCCATAGATAGAGACCAAAGACTTATAGAAAATATGCATAGTTTCGGGAATTTGATGCTAAGGATGGGGAGAAAGAGATAGAACATACCCTATAACCTTCACCTTGGAGTCGATGTTGGTTGCTTCCCTTTGAACGAGCTTGCTTGCAGAGCTTGCACCTGGAGAAGTGCTCCGAGTCTACCAACCTCGCAACATTATAATAAAGTTCCACAATATTGCATGGAGAGTAAAACGAAGCTCCGCCACTTGGAGTCTGCTCTCCAGGCACGAGTTGTCGCCCCTTACATTCGATCGCACGCAGATTCTCATCATCTTGTACCTTCCCCACTTACCGTAGGCCTAACATGGAAACCCCATCACATTACACAGTTGATTGCTTGATCGAGGTCTAGAGTGGGACAATTAGGTGGATCACACCCCGATCGAGGTTCGCGTCTACTGACACCTGTAGAGCACTGACCCGCATCATGAGCTAGAATCTGGGTCAGTGGTTCTAGGTCTTCAGGAAGCTCATTCGTCCATTTTGCTTCTAAGGTTGACCCTGTTGAAAATGGCAACAAGAAATACTAAAAATAGCATTGCTATAAATAATAGTTTGGATACTAGTGTTGGACATAGCAACAAGGAATGAAAAATGGAAGTGCTAAAAATAGCATTTCGGGATGGATTCCAATTTTAGTTAGTCCCTGAACTAAAATTGAGAAGTAAAATTCGAATTCGATCTTAGCAGTTGTTTGCAAAATAATTAATTAATTCATCTTGAGTTGATTAGTTGTAGAAAATCAAACATGAAATCTATGTGAAGACATGCAACAATTTCTCCATTGATTGAGGAATTTATCCATCAGTTAAAGAGATAAGGATGAGTTGTAATTAGTTGGCTCAGTTAACTGAGTCAAGTCCA